>JAVJIF010008891.1:0-217694 GCA_038442645.1 Agave tequilana | reverse complement strand
AAGCAAAGAAACAATTTATATAATATGTTGAACAGAATTGCAAAGATCAAGAAAATTATGGAGAAGAATAAGAAAAATGTAATAAAAAAAGAAAATCTAAAAGGAAACAAAAACGTGATCAAAGAATAAATGAAAAAAAACTTCAAATAAAAAATCTAGAAAAATAAAATGAAATAATTTAAAACATAAATAAATAGTATAAAATCATAAAAAATAAGCAAAAATGTAGAGGAAAAAGAAAAATGTTAAAATATTAAAAATGAAAAGTAAATAAATAACTAGAGAAAGAAAAAAAGAGTCCCAAAAAATGCGATTTAAAGAATAAGAATAAGTAGTTGGAATTAAAAGAATGAAACAAAAAATAAGGAAAAAAGAAGAAATAAATACAATAAACAATAAGAGTAAAATTTAGAAAATAAAGAAAGAAGAATAACAAAAAAATGAAGATTAATAAAATAAGGAATCAACTAAAAAATTTGAAAAAAGGATAAGTCAAATAAAAAGTTAAACATATTCGAAAACTATAAAGAATATAAAAACATATGCAAGAAAAAATAATTTTTAAAAACAAAATAAATAAAATAAGATAAAGAAACGTGAAAATTTAAAATAAAAAATTGCTGAGGAAATAAAAGAAATAATTAAAAACACAAATTTAAATTTAAAAATGTCAAAAAGGAAAGAAAGAATTAGAGAAAGAAAAAATAGAGTCCCAAGAGCCCTTAAAAGAAGAATAAGAAATAAAAGTTAGAATTAACAAAACAAAACAAAAAATACGGAAAAGTAGAGCCAGATAAAAAAGAAAAATTTTAAATTTAAAAAATAAAAGAAGAAGAATGAAAATATGGAGATTAAGAAAATTAAGGAATCAATTAAAAAAGGAGGAGGTTTCATTTCAGCCACCTAAGTCAAACTTTAATTAGGAAAAAAAATCACTCATATAATTTATTCGCTTCAGCCATCTTCTTTTTATAGAAAAGATGTGTGCCCACGTATCAAGCGTTGAAGCGCTCATCAATAGCGAAAGACGAAAATGCTTCTAAATAATCACTTCAAAAAAAATAGATCGCTTCGAAAATCTTTTATTTCTGAGGACTATAAATATAATTACAGTCATAAAATGATCGCAGCCATATTTCTGAGGACTGTCATATCGCAATTCTCACAAAATACATTATTTATGAGATCACAATCTTCACAAAAATATCATCTTTCTGAGCCTTTATAGGATTGCGACTATGATTGTAATCCTCTTTATTAAGACTATGATCATGATCGCAGTATTCATAAAAACGTCTTATATTTGTGTCTTTATGAGAACTGCAATTATGGTCACAGTTTTCACAAAATGTCCCATTTTTTTAGTTTTTTTGAGAACTAGGACTGCGACCGTGATCGCAGTATTCAAAAAAATGTTCTATATTTGAGTCGTTATAAGGACTGAGTTTATTGTCACAGTCTTCACAAAATATCCTATTTTTGAGTTTTTTTGTGAGGATTGCGATCATGTCGCAGTCCTCTTTATCATGACTCACAGTCCTAAAAAAATGTCATATTTTTTAGTCAGTCTTCCTAGAAGATTGTAATTATGAGTCGCGGTCCTCATATCAGCGTCGCCATCATCCGCAGATCCCCGTAAATAACTCATTGCGAATTGAGTTCAAGAGTCTGAATATTTGTAGTGCACACAATATTCAAAGAAATCCGTTGTATCTTGAGAATAGATTACTTGAACCATTTGCATTGAAATGGGGCAATTTTTATTCTAAAGTCAGTGATAATATCACGTCTCGAGTTTACGTCGGAACCTTCTTATCCTCAATTTATCCAAACACTATTTCCCAACAATAACATTAAGTACATTTTTGTTGAAAAACAAACGAACATTAAAGAAAAAAACGAAACGCACCGCCATTTGATAGACCTTAGATTTGGATTAAACTTCATTAGAGTTTGTTAAAATCTTACCGAATATAAAAAATGTGAAGAAAATAGAACTGAATACAAACACTACATATTAATGCAAAAATGAATAACTAGTTCTCTTATTCAAACTTCATAATTCAAGCATCAGAGAGGCAAGCAACAACAATTGTCACCACGTTCACAAATTACTAAATTGATACATTAGAAACAAAAAATATTCACTAGCAAAATTACAAAAATTGAAAGCAACAACGAAGATGCAATGGCGTCATTATCACAACATCAATCAGAATAAAAGTTTGAAGATTAATAATAACCTAAAATATGTTGGAACCATATTATAACATGCAAAAAAAAAAAAGAGCCTAGACCAAACAATAATTTCTTAAATTCTTAAATATAACAACTGTTAGTTCTAGGAATCAATCTGGCAACTAAGCAATATCACTGATCTAATTGGTCAGGCTGGTGAATATCAGGTGGGATGTTTTTCGTTTAATAGAATGTTCCTTAATTACAGAAATACCTTTCAATTACCTTCCTTGGTTAAACACGAATGAGACTGGTATAAGTTAGTATCAATATACTGTATATCAGTATAACCTTTGTATAAAAAATATTAATTCACTTATACAATACTTGGAGTGAGGTACGCTTATAGCGAATCTACTTAAGACTTTATGTTCCCCGCTACGGTGCTAACGGGTTACTGACGCTGGTCTCCCAAGATACAACAATCCTTCACGGTATTTGGATAGCCCTATCAAATCATCGTACGGTCGAACCGTAATTAACCAGTACCTTCACAAGATTATCAAAGCAACAAGACCAAAGACAAATCTCAGGGAGAATATTTGTCTTTATTTTGGAGTAATACCAACGGTAGAGAAAGGAGGGAGACAGAAGAATATTCTTCTTTAAAAGTCATAGATTCAGACAACAATTTTATTAAAGAATCTGTTAAAATTTCTGATCCTTCTTTCAGAATGAATCGAGTTACTTCTTCACTTTCACTTCAGAATCTGAGTTGGCAGAAGAAGGAGAGAGAGAAGCGCTTTTCGCTGTGTGTTTTAAAATGAAAGAAAGGAGCGCTATTTATAACGCTCTCGGAGGGCAGAGACGTAATTTGGAGTCCGAACGGTTGCAACGGTTAAGTCTGAACCGTTGCAATGGATTGTTCCAAACAGGAACCGCACAGACGTTGCAACTGTTCGTGTGCGGTTTCTTTTCAGCCGTTGCACGGGTCCGGATGGAGCGAGCGCCATCCGCTGTAACACCGTAACCGTGAGACCCGGTTCAAAAAGAACCGAACCGGGTAGGGAAACTGAACCCCGATCCCCATGTGCCGGCCGGCCGCCACCACCGGTGACAGCGCGTGCGGGGATGGTTTCCCCCTAATCATGCGCGAAAACTTCAAGTACCCAAAGGACACAACCCTTTGTTTCATCTTTCTCTATTTAAACACTTCAAACTTCCATCCCATATCCAATGTAGGATTAAATATTTTTAGCTATCTTTAGTCCCCTTTGGCTTTTGAATTAGACAAACTTTAAACTTGAATATCTCATTCATTCGAAATCGGAATTGAATAAGTGAATATACCACGTTCATTCCCAATGGAAGGAGAACATGTTCCAACCATTACCCATTTGATTCTATCAATGGATCTCGCCGTAATTCAACTCAAAGATTCACATTTAACTCTTCATATTTCCCAACAATCCCCCATAATGAATGGAGATTCAAGGAATTGACACACAAAGAGACTAACTTTATAGTGAAAGATACTTTAGAAAAGAAACTGCATCAGGATAGGTGAATTAGGTCTTGAACCTTTCAGGGTGAAAACTTTATCGGACTTACTGGCTAATCAGTGAACTAAGTCTGAACTGTTAGCTGTTAGAGTAAGTCAAGTCAACAAGCTTCACACAATAATTTTTCAAATTAACTTTAGTTCTCGGTTGTGTCCATTTTGGCCCTGAACATTCTTAATTTCAGAGAGTATCTTTAGGTAATAACAACCTCCATAGAAATTCCCAAAGAGCCGACACAGCTCTATATTCACATAGGTGATCGTCCTATTAAGAGTGCTTTACTCTACTCCGCTTGTTTTAATAACAAGTTATAGGCATCATTAAAAACGTTAAGCTTATCCTTAATCCACTTGTAGAAAGCACTTGTGTGCACTTTAGGAATGGATTGGAGTCAAGCTCCTAAATGCTTACTTGCTGAGTCAATCATAACTAGTTTTTCCTCTTGAACTTAGTCCGTGGGATCTCCAGTCGCTAAGTGAGGTTTCTATTAAGCTGACTCGATAAGGTTAGACTTTTAAACTCATTCCCTCGATGCGCAGTTTATACGCTCTCTACTTAAACCTTTGGTAAACGGATCCACTAAATTATTTTCTGACGAGACAAAGTCAATAAAGATATCCATTTGAGAGCAATTGCTTAACGGTATTATATCTACAATGAATATGTAGACTTACCGTTATATATAAGATTTTGTGCCCTAAATATAGCTGCTTGATTATCGCAGTGAATACATATAGCGGGTACTGGTTTTGGCCATAATGGTATATCTTCAAAAAATTGTCGAAGCCATTTTGCTTCTTCTTTGGCCTTATCTAAGGCTATAAATTCCGATTCCATAGTGGAACGAGCAATATATATTTGTTTGGAGGATTTTCAAGAAACCGCTGCTCCTCCTAGAGTAAATATGTATCCGTTAGTTAATTTGATTCCTCAGAATCTGCAATCCAATTAGCATCGCTGTATCTTTCAAGTACAGGTGGATACTGTCTATATCTCAATGCATATTTCTTAGTATGTGATACGTAATCCAATACTCGTAGTAGAGCAGTCCAATGATCATTACAAGGGTTACTATTGTGTCTGCTTAACTTGCTTACAGCGTAAGCAATATCGGGTCTAGTGTAATTCATTAATACATTAAATTTCCAATAATCTGAGAATATTCTAACTGGCGTACTCCAGTTCCTGTATTCTTACGAAGGTGGATGTGTGGGAGAAAATGATTTGAATTCTCCTTTATCCCATGATCCTTGAATCTTTCTATCATCTTATCCACGTAGTGAGATTGAGATAGATTGATTCCATCTAGTGTTCTTGTATTTTTAATTGCTAAAATTTTATTAGCAATCTCCAGGTCCTTCATTTCAAAATTGTTGGATAACATTCTTTTAGTAGACTTAATAATTTCAATATTAGTCCCAAGTATCAACATGTCGTCTACATAAAGACAAACAATGATACATGCATTTTCAATTGTTCTAGTGTAAACACACTTATCGCATTCATTGATAGTGAATTCATCTTTGATCATGACACTATCAAATTTCTCATGCCATTATTTTGGAGCCTGCTTTAGACTGCACAAGGATTTTACCAATTTACACACTTTGTGTTCATGACCATTCACTATAAATCCTTCAGGTTGCTTCATATATATATCTTCATTTAATTCACCATTTAAGAATGCAGTCTTGACATCCATTTGATGGATATCTAAGTTATGCAATACTGCAATTGCAATTAACATCCGAATGGAGGTTATTCTTGTTACCGGTGAATAAATATCGAAGTAGTAGAGTCATTCCTTTTGTCGATAACCCTTGGCTACTAATCTAACCTTTTACTTATCAATAGATCCATCAGGTTTTTTTTTTTTTTTTGAAAATCCACCTACTCCCAATTGGTTTATTGTCAGGAGGCAAGTTTGTCAATTCCTAAGTATGATTACTTAGTATAGATTCTATTTCGCTATTTATAGTTTTTTTTCACATTTATGCTTCTGGGGTAGACATAGCCTATTTAAATGTTTAAGGCTCGTTTTCAATAGTATATGCTATAAAATCTGGACTAAAAATTTTGAGATTCTAGATCTTTGACCTCTTCTTGGTTCAATTTCCGCATTAACAATCGGTTCCTTGGGGCTTTCGTCTCTGAACTCTATCTCATGTGTTCTTTTCCTATAAGTCTTTTATGTTTCCCGTTTGTATGAAAAGATGTGTTCAAAGAAGAACACACATCTTTAAATTCGATAATCATGTTTACATGAATATCTAGTATTTCTGATTTATGAACCAAAAATCTATAGGCACTACTATTCAAGGCATAGCCTATAAATATGCAGTCTATAGTTCTTTCTCCCAACTTAGTCTTTTTAAGCAATGGTTCTAGCACCTTTAAAAGACACCTCTTTGGTTTTTGAATTAGACAAAGTTTAGACTTGAATATCTCATTATTTGGAGTCGGAATCGAACATGTGAATATGCCACGTTCATCCCCAATGGAAGGAGAACATGCTCCAACTATTGTCCAATTGATTCTATCAACGAACTCACCATAATTCAAGGGGCTGTTTGGTTGCAAGGAAGTAGGCGGAAGTAAGGAAATAGGGAAGTATAATTGATCACTTCCCTATCTATCCAAATACCGGAAAAGGAAAATAAGAAAACCTCTTTTCCTTTTATCTTTTCTCTTTTACACAACCATTTCCTCACTTCCAGAGTGCTACAGTTAATTTTGTGGTCGTGTAAATCACATTTGTAATAAATTGTAGCACAAAATAATTAATTTTTTGACCATGTAAATCTCACTTGCATTCTAATTACAGTCTATTTTGTATTTTTCTTAATTAATTTTTATTTAAATATTATTTTACAGTCAACTTTGTGTTAACTTTTTCACTTTCACTTTCACATTACCATTCAAACACCGGAAAAGACAAAATATTTTCCAAACCACGCTTCCTAACAACATCCAAATACCGAAAAACTTACTAACCAATTCTCAAGTTCCAAAGGGAATTATTACTACTTCCTTAATTCCTCACTTCCTCACTTCCACCCTTAACCAAACAGGCCCTCAAAGATTCACATTTAATTCTTCATATTTCTCAACAATAACTATATTTTATAAATTGTTTCAAAAGATCAACAATACACATGGTGAAAAATGAAAAAAATGAAATAGATATCAATATCAAATGAAATTAGCATGAAGTAAGATAAAAGCTCAAAGGTTTTCTATCCTCCAGTTCATATATATATATGTGTGTGTGTGTGTGTGTGGTGTGTGTGTGTGTGTGTGTGTGTGTGTGTGTGTGTGTGTTGGCCCAAAGGCCTATCACTCTAGTTTTGATGATGATCAACTCATGAAGTTATGATTACTAATGATCTTGTGTTTAATTAGTGTCAGATTCATTATCAAGATCTTAGTAGGTGTGGAGCTTCAACAAAGGATTTAAAGACAAGTTGGAAGTAGCACCGGTTGATTCACGAGCCTATGCATCAAGAACACATCTAGAGATGAGCTCGGTGGATTGCATTTGGACCAAGTCAAGAAGATGAGAAGCCTTCAAGTGAAGACTTCAAGAAGATGAAGACTTGGGTCTAGGTATAAGATTTAGTTTTTTTTGTTTAGTTAAAAATGTAAAGGATAGATAGTTGGTGGATTGCTCAAGCCTATATCACACACACACTCTTGATAGAACTCTTGATAGAATTGCTTTCATAAAAGATTTTTATGTTTAGAAAAGAATTTTTATTTAGCAAAAGATTTTTTTTTGTGACAAAATATATATACCTTGGTTTTTTGGTATTTCTATCATGAATATCTTTTCAACCATAACCAAGTTTAGAGCTTAATGTCAAAAACATAGATATATCATTATGATTGTGTAGTGGATGTAGTGGATCATATCCATACACACTATGCTTTAGAATGAACTCAAATATCTTGTTTTTGTATTTGATGAAGATTTGGAAAAACTAGTTTTGGAAAAACATGTTCTGGAAAAACAGTTTTTTTATTTTTGAGCCAATATTTCCTAGTTACAAAAATAGTTCAAATATATTATAACATGCCTTGATTTTGTGCAAGCATGTTTGTATATCATTGTATAACATTGAAACTATTTTTGTAGATTTATTTGAGGATTTATGGGATTTATATTAAGTTAATAGACTACCTTAAAAATCCCAGTTTTTCTGACCAGGAATTGGCTGACAGACCAAATCGGTCGACCGGGCGGTCGACCGCAGCTTGGTCGGGTCGACTGACGTGCACAGCCTTGTGCACGTTGTCAGCACAGTGGTCCGGTCGACCGGACGGTCGACCGCTGCAGAGAGTTCTGCTCTCTGGATTTCTGGGTCGACCGGGCGGTCGACCGGAGGCTCCAACGGTCGGATTTTCGACCGTTGGCGGTCGACCGGCCGGTCGACCGGTAGCTCTGACAGACCCCAACAGTCATATTCTTCTGACCTCTATAAAAGGGGGTTTTGTCATTGTTTGAAGTTATGATTTTGAGGACTTCTTGAGCCAGTTTTTCTAAGTCATTTCAGAAGTTTTCTCCACAAAATAGAGAGCAAATACTTCCCATCTAAAAGGGAGTTTTTATTAAGAGAGTGTAAAAAGTGATTCTTTGAGTTTTAGTTCTTTTCCTTGCTTTCTCACACCACACTTGAGCTATTCATTGCTATATTATCCTATAGGTGTGTTGTAGTGAGAGTTTTTTTTGTAAGGTGATCAAAGTGTTGTGATCACCAAAGATCTTTTCTTTGTACTTTGAGGAGGCGGGCAAGTGTGCTCACGGGTGGTTTGAGTTCGTGTGTGAACTCGTTGGTTCGAGGTGCGGCCTCGGCAAGCTTGTGGGAGCTTGCGTGTGTACGGGACTTGGGAGTCCGAGGGCTTGTAGGTGTTGCGGCACCAAGGAGAGATCCGTTGGGATCTTGCATAGTGGAAATCCTTCGTGTGTCGAAGGCGGGGATGTAGAGCAAGTGTGCTCGAACCTCGAAACAAATCTTTGTGTTTGCGATTGCTTACTCTATCTCTCTTTCTCTCTTTGTCTCTTATATCTTGCATTACTTTATAGTCTTTATCTCTTATATGCATGATATACCCTTGTGCTCATAATTGCTATACTTGTTTGGGATTGTTGTTAACACTAGTATTCAACCAAGAGAGCCAACGCGGCACCTCAACCCATTTCAAGGGGAATCTAGAGGAGCTTGTCCAGAGCCTCGCAAGGGGAATTCGGCAACACTCTTGTGTTATACATAAGTGTTTAATTAAAAGAAGTTTTATTTGGTCATCTTAGTTTTAATTCCGCATCATTTGTTCATAAGTGACCATTAGATTAGCCATCACCTATTCACCCCCCCTCTAGGTGATATTTCAATTGGTATCAGAGCTTGGTACTCTGATTTGGGTCTAACAACCTAGAGTTAAAGATCCTTCTTTTAGGCTAATCACAATATTTTTGTACACACACCTCACCATGGACTTCATGTCACCACCCACCTTTGACATCCTTAGCATCAAATTTAGAAGGTTAAGATGTCCATGTATCTCAAGGCCCTAGGCATTCATATCTATCTTGCTACATTTAATGACTCTTATATTAACAATAGCAAGTATATTGAGGGTAATGCAAAAGCCCTAAATGCTTTGAAGAGTACCCTAAATGATGATTACTTATTTAGGGTTGCTAACATTGATTCGGCTTTTGTAGCTTGGAACACCATCACCTCCCTTGGCGAAAAGAATCTATACTATGCCGGGAGTGATTCGGACGTTGGAAGCGACACCTCCAACGCATGCTTTATGGTCCAAGGGGATAACCCCTTGAGGTAACTTCCGAATCCGAGGAAGATGATATTATGTCATATGATGAGCTCAATTCATTTTGCCAATTATTGCTTGAGAAATATGACATGAAAAAGAAAGAAAATAAAAATTTGAAAAAGGACATTGCTTGCATGCATAAAGAACATGACTCATTTAGAGAAAACATTGCATGCTTAGAAAAAGATAATAAAAATTTGAAAAAGAAAATTGAGTGCATGCATGTAGAAAATGATTCTTTTAGAAATAAACTTGCATGTTTAGAAAAGGAAAATAAAGATTTGAAAAATGAAAATGTTTCCTTACTTTCAAAATTGAATGATCTTTGTGAAGGGAACAATATTTTGAAAAATGATATTGCTATGGTGGAACAACAAAAAGAAAGTATTTTACAAGAAAATAAATCTTTAAAAAGAAAATTTGTTGAAAAGGAAAGGATAATGTTTTTCAAAAGAAAAAGAAAATGATTCTTTATCTCACCATGCTTTACATGCCACAACTAATGAGATTAAGAATTTGAAAAATAAAATGGATAATTTGAGTTCAACTTTGAACTCTTGTGCATTTAATCATACTAAGTTGGAGTCAATGTTTTCAAAGAAACAAACTCCTCATGTTCATGCACATCACTCTCATCATCATGCTTATGTTGCACAACATGATCACACTCCTACACATAAGCATACTAAGGTGTACGTATGTACACATTGTGGCCGCAAAGGACCATTTAGCAAAATATTGTTTTGATAAGAAACCTCATTTATATTTTGCTAAGTATAAAAGATTTTGGGATCCTTACAATAAAGCTAACCCCAAAGGACCCAAGAAAGTATGGGTACCAAAACCCCACCTTTTGATTTTGATGTAGGTGAGGGCTCTCACAAAACGTGAGAGGATTGGTGCCTTGATAGCGGATGCAATGGACATGATGGACAAACTTTTGGATGCATTGCTATCAAGGAGATTTTGGTGGGAAAGACCACCATGCTATGGAGCTTTGGAGTTGGTAACAATTTCTAAACTCCTATTTTTTATGTACATGCTTTTACTTATGTCATATTCATAAGCATGTTCATGATTTTATTTGATTTGTGCTTCATGTGGTATTTACATGCTTAGATGTAGAATGTATCAAACTTGCTTTTATACATATATAGATAGTGAACTACAATTGACTCATATATATTTTGAACTTCATGCTCACTTGTATCCACTATATACATATGTATAGACTAGTTTTGATGATTCTCCGTTATACATGTTTTACCTATTTTATGTTCCACTTCATGTACATGCATGTTTAATTCAAATTTAATAAATATACATGTATACCCGTGAGTCTCTTGCTTCCATGCAAACATCTTTAATAGACTCTTTTATATTTGGGATATGTATGTGTATTGTTAGATTTGTATAATTCATACATATACCATGAAGATTGTAATTCTTATGAAAAATGATTTTGAGTTGATTTGTTTTGAGAAAAATGATTTTTATGTGTTCTTCAATAAAAGTTTTAGTCATATTTGATTTGAGCTTCATTGACGATTTTCATGAAGATACCATTTACATAACCTTTGATCACTCACCTTTTAAGAAAATAGATAATATTGAGCTTTATGGAATATGAGTGCTTGAACTTTTATGTATTTAGTATTATTCATGGAAAATATTTGACTTTGTATTTTTGAAGGATCTTTAACTAGTTTGTCAAAAATCCATTTAAACTAGTTATCTATTCTTCAAATTGATTCACATGATCCTATTTTTAATCATATGGATAAATTCTTTTGTATTCTTAAAAAAAATTTATTTGATGCTTCATGATTTGAATATTAGTTTAAATGTTAGTATTTGTCAATACTTGGATTTATACTTGTACACATTATGGATCACAAATAAATCTATATATGATTGGGTTTGAATGCTTATTTGTGCCCATTAGGTGTGCTAGTAGCTAAGTGATGATTATTACATTTTAAACTTGTATTCCCATTTTGAATTTATGTTATGATCATGTGCTTTCATTTCATGTATATGTTTGTCTTGCCAAAACATTAAGATATACATGGATACCTCTTGAGTCATTTGCCTTTCATGCAAATCTATATATGGACTCAATTGTGTTTTAAGGATATGTATGTATACTTAATGTCTTGTCAAAACATACATATATCTTGAAATATAAATTTTGTGTTTTAATAAAATTTTTGTAATTTTTCAATAAAATTTTTGTGATGGATTTCATGATTTCAAAATTTAAAGGAATATTGAGTTTTATTGCTATTTTCATAATGCCATGTTCCACATAACACTAGTACACTCATCTTTTCAATATAACTTTATGATACTAGAGTGTTTTTAGTGCCATGTGATTTACTTGTGTTTTATGAAAAACTTTTGATTTATTCCTTGATTGAAGGATTCCGTACTAGTTGTTAAACATTTTCATTTAACTAGTTCGAATTCTTCATATGGTAAACTATATGATGTATACACCTAAGTTTAATTTTACTATTGGTATCATTGGATATTTTCAATTGGTATCAATATGATTCTTGTTGTGTATAATCGTATTTTGATTGTATGTATGAATGCTTTCAAATTTAAATCAATTTCTATTGGTATTATCTTTTCATACATATATGTGATCTTTATGTGCTTATTTTACAATCGGTATCTTTTAAAGCACAAAGATTGTTGATGCTAAGCTTAGTTAGAATTTCAAATTGGTATCCCATAATAAGCTTATGCATAGTATTTTTAAAATTGGTATCAAAATTCAAAATTTGATTGTTCTTCATTTGGTACCTTAAAAGGAATATTGTGTATCTTTGAAAATCTCAAAATGTGTTTTATTAAGAAAGTTCAAAATTTGTCTTGATAAAGAAATATTCAAAATTTTGATTTGTATTTCCTATATGCAAGGAGAGCTTAACATCTCTCTTACATATGGATTCATGTTGAGTATATTATAAATTGAGGAGCTTGACAACTCTTCTTTATATGATATACGTGTGTAGGGGGAGCTTCACATCTCCTCTTATGCATTACATAATATGTGTTATGTGAGTTAGGGCTTGTCATCCCTTCTTCATGTAATGCATATGTGTAGGGAAGCTAACTTAGCGTCTTCCTCTTCATGAATGTATATCGCATATAACTTTTTTTTTTTGTATCACCCTCTTTGATGACTTCGTTTTTGACAAAAAGGGGGAAAAGATTTGTTTGATGTATTTTACTTTGAACCCTTTGTTGATGATTGACAAAAAGGGGGAGAAGTATTTATAGATTTTATATGCATGTCTTCCTTGCTTAAGGGGGAGTAAGATTTGTGTTGATGCATGTGTGTTTTGTGATTTGTTAAATGTATGGAGATAAGATTTATGATGTTACATTTACATACATGCCATACATTACATACATATTCATGTGCTTTTACTGCCATATCTATTATTGAATATGATGCATGAGTTAAGGGGGAGCTTCTTTTTGAAGTTTTACTTTAATCCATGCATATATAACTCCATGAGTTTTGTCATCATCAAAAAGGGGGAGATTGTTGGCCCAAAGGCCTATCACTCTAGTTTTGATGATGATCAACTCATGAAGTTATGATTACTAATGATCTTGTGTTTAATTAGTGTCAGATTCATTATCAAGATCTTAGTAGGTGTGGAGCTTCAACAAAGGATTTAAAGACAAGTTGGAAGCTAGCACCGGTTGATTCACGAGCCATGCATCAAGAACACATCTAGAGATGAGGTCGGTGGATTGTATTTGGACCAAGTCAAGAAGATGAGAAGCCTTCAAGTGAAGACTTCAAGAAGATGAAGACTTGGGTCTAGGTATAAGATTTAGTTTTTTTTTTTTGTTTAGTTAAAAATGTAAAGGATAGATAGTTGGTGGATTGCTCAAGCCTATATCACACACACACTCTTGATAGAACTCTTGATAGAATTGCTTTCATAAAAGATTTTTATGTTTAGAAAAGAATTTTTATTTAGCAAAAGATTTTTTTTTTTGTGACAAAATATATATACCTTGGTTTTTGGTATTTCTATCATGAATATCTTTTCAACCATAACCAAGTTTAGAGCTTAATGTCAAAAACATAGATATATCATTATGATTGTGTAGTGGATCATATCCATACACACTATGCTTTAGAATGAACTCAAATATCTTGTTTTTGTATTTGATGAAGATTTGGAAAAACTAGTTTTGGAAAAACATGTTCTGGAAAAACAGTTTTTATTTTTTGAGCCAATATTTCCTAGTTACAAAAATAGTTCAAATCTATTATAACATGCCTTGATTTTGTGCAAGCATGTTTGTATATCATTGTATAACATTAAAACTATTTTTGTAGATTTATTTGAGGATTTATGGGATTTATATTAAGTTAATAGACTACCTTAAAAATCCCAGTTTTTCTGACCAGGAATTGGCTGACAGACCAAATCGGTTGACCGGGCGGTCGACCGCAGCTTGGTCGGGTCGACCGTCCGGTCGACTGACGTGCACAGCCTTGTGCACGTTGTCAGCACAGTGGTCCGGTCGACCGGACGGTCGACCGCTGCAGAGAGTTCTGCTCTCTGGATTTCTGGGTCGACCGGGCGGTCGACCGGAGGCTCCAACGGTTGGATTTTCGACCGTTGGCGGTCGACCGGCCGGTCGACCGGTAGCTCTGACAGACCCCAACGGTCATATTTTTCTGACCTCTATAAAAGGGGGTTTTGTCATTGTTTGAAGCTAAGATTTTGAGGACTTCTTGAGCCAGTTTTTCTAAGTCATTTCAGAAGTTTTCTCCACAAAATAGAGAGCAAATACTTCCCATCTAAAAGGGAGTTTTTATTAAGAGAGTGTAAAAAGTGATTCTTTGAGTTTTTCACCATAGTTCTTTTCCTTGCTTTCTCACACCACACTTGAGCTATCCATTGCTATATTATCCTATAGGTGTGTTGTAGTGAGAGTTTTTTTTTGTAAGGTGATCAAAGTGTTGTGATCACCAAGATCTTTTCTTTGTACTTTGAGGAGGCGGGCAAGTGTGCTCGCGGTGGTTTGAGTTCGTGTGTGAACTCGTTGGTTCGAGGTGCGGCCTCGGCAAGCTTGTGGGAGCTTGCGTGTGTACGGGACTTGGGAGTCCGAGGGCTTGTAGGTGTTGCGGCACCAAGGAGAGATCCGTTGGGATCTTGCATAGTGGAAATCCTTCGTGTGTCGAAGGCGGGATGTAGAGCAAGTGTGCTCGAACCTCGAAACAAATCCTTTGTGTTTGCGATTGCTTACTCTATCTCTCTTTCTCTCTTTGTCTCTTATATCTTGCATTACTTTATAGTCTTTATCTCTTATATGCATGATATACCCTTGTGCTCATAATTGCTATACTTGTTTGGGATTGTTGTTAACACTAGTATTCAACCAAGAGAGCCAACGCGGCACCTCAACCCATTTCAAGGGGAATCTAGAGGAGCTTGTCCAGAGCCTCGCAAGGGGAATTCGGCAACACTCTTGTGTTATACATAAGTGTTTAATTAAAAGAAGTTTTATTTTGGTCATCTTAGTTTTAATTCCGCATCATTTGTTCATAAGTGACCATTAGATTAGCCATCACCTATTCACCCCCCCTCTAGGTGATATTTCATACATACATACATACATACATACATACATACATATATATATATATATATATATATATATATATATATATATATATATATATATATGGGTAAAGTGTACCTAGTAGTCTCCTTAGATTACAATCTAAGGAGGAGGCTTAAAATCTTAACATTTTGATTTTTTTTACAATCCGACCGCACATTATCTTCATGTTCTAAGATGTGCACATATAAAAAATCAATGATTTGAATTTTGTTTACTTATTGGTCTAATCGTTCCATTTTGTTCTACTTTTAAAAACCGTTAATATTTGAACTCAAAGAAAATAGAGTAAACGAACCCGAATCACTTGATTTTTTATATTTGTACATTTTAGGACATGAAGTTGATAATGTGCGGTCGGATTGTGAATTTTTTTTTGAGATGTTAGACTTTTAAGATTCCTCCTTAGATTGTAATCTAAGGATACCTACTAGGTACACTTTACCCTATATATATATATATATATATATATATATATATATATATATATATATATATATATATATATATATATATATATATATATAAATGGGATATGGATTGAGTTTGGGGGAGTTGGAGTGCGATGCTCAATCCCGACTCATAAAAAGTTTTTCTAAGGGCGTGTTTGTTTCGCAGCAAAACGCCGCAAAACGCAAGTCGTAAAACTTCTTTTCAATTTTTCGTTGTTTGTTTCGCTGAAAAACATGTTGAAAAATGCAACTCTTCTTTTCCCACTTGCAGTTGCTACAATTAAATTTGTCGTCATGTAAATCTCACTTTTACACTCATATTTTTCCACTTGCAGTTGCTACAGTTAATTTTGTGGTCATGTAACTCTCACTTGTAGTACACTTATAGCTCAAAACAGTTACATGATAATCAATATATAATTTAATATTATTAAATATTTAATATTTTAAATAGTGTTCAATTTCTTATTTAATTATTAATTATTTATATTTTGAATCTTTATGTTTTTTATTGTTTTAATATTGTTTTAATATTTAATATTTTACTATTTTAATTTAATATTTTTATTTAATACTTTATTATTTTATTTATACTTATTCCATTTTTTATTATTTTATTTAGAGTTAATATTTTATTAATATAACAATATTATACTTTAATATAAAATTACTATATATTTATTTATTTATTTTTAATATAAAAAATTACTTTATTAATATCATAATAATATTTTATTATGTTAATATTGTAATAATAATTCAGTATAATAATACTATAATGATAATTTGTTATTAAATTATAATTATATTTTACTTTGTTAATTTTAAATTTCTATAATATTACAATAATATTATAATAAATTTATATTATAATAATTTTCAAGTATTTTTAATATTATAATATTATAACTATATTTTATTATTTTTGTAAGATTTTTTAATATTTATATTTTATTAGTATTCTTAAAATTTTATTAATGTTCTTTAGATTTTCTAAAATTTTATATTATTTATTTAGTTAATATTTTATTAATATTTTACTATTTATACTTATATTTTATTAATATTATTGTTATAATAAAATATTAAGATTATTAATTTTTTATCTCAAATTTATTAATACAATTTAATTTGCAATAATAGATTTAATTTAATAGTATTTATAATATTTAAATCACTGCTACAAATAATTTTGTGGTCAATTTTTCCACTTACACTTTTACATTACCAACCAAACACCGTAAAACACAATATACTTTATCATTTACACTTTCACTTTATCAACCAAACACCGTAAAACACAATATACTTTTCTATTTACACTTCGCTTTATCAACCAAATACCGTAAAACACAATATATTTTCTCTGCTACAGTTCACTTTTTCCATTCTCATTTTACGACTTACGACTTGCGACGTTTTGCAACGAAACAAACAGCCCTAAATCTTTTCAACCAAAACCAAACCCAATTTAGTTTTCAAAACTATAGACTCAAATCCTGATCTTAAGGGTCGGGTCGGTCCGGGTTCGGGTCAAACCCGACGCGACTAACACCCCGACTACTCTCGATCATCAAAACTCAAACCCTAAGCATCTCCCCGCTCTTCCTTCTCGAACAATCTCATCCGGACAGCGGAGGCGGCCGGCGGCGACGCTGATAACCTAGTACTGCGCGGCGGCCTGAGAAAAGGTGATGCTTTTACTCTCTTAACTCTCTTCTTCATCTCCTTCCAATTTTTGATGCTGCTGTGCTTTCTTACGAGCTAGAGAGATAACCTTGGTTTGCTGTCCTCTCTCTCTCCCCCGCCACCCCCCCCTCCCCCGCCACCCCCCCCACCACCACCACACACACACACACACACACAAAACTTCTTCTTCGTTCTAGAATCTTTAGATGCTGCATCTCTTCTCAATTTTTTTTTTTTTTTTTTTTTTGAGTTTCTCAAACTTGGTAGTGAATAGTTTTTTGCTTCTTAGTTCTACAATCATAAAAGTTACCTTTCACATAAATACAATGGCACCGTATTGTCGCAGATTAATAATAATGTTGAAGATAAAAACCCCCAGACGCACAAAGCTAAAAGGGCGCTAGAGAAGCGTGCTCCGAAACTTGTAAGCTCTCTCTTTTGAGATTTATTTGCGCACACTTCTTTTAATTTTTTAATTATTTTTTTTGCTGTGCATTAATGGAGTGTGATTCAATGACGGCTAGATTTACATGATTTTTGCTCTATTTTAGGTCGAGAATTCCAAGAAAACATTGATTCTTCACGGTACAAAGACCAGCGATGTGCTGAATACAGTTTTGGCTCAGATTTTTCATTTGAAAAGGGATACGCTATAAGGTACACCAAGAAGAATGAGAACATTCGGCCTTTTGAGAGTGGTGGTGAAGCTTCACTTGAGTTCTTTTCACTCAAAACAGACTGCAGCCTTTTTATAGTAAGCAAACTTTTTGAGATCAATTCAATTTCTTTAGTTTATTATAAGACATTGAATTTTGATATCTCTTTCTGTTAATTAATATGCAACATGTTATTATGCTTTATATGATTAAGCTATCAGTCTGTCTTCTGAATCATATGTTATAATATGTGATTGATTATTGTAATCTAAATGATTCCATGTGCTAGTTGTTAATCCATGTTATAAACCTACAAAGTTTTCTACAGTTGCCTGTTCATTAAATTATCTTTATTCATATTTTATCAGCAGGCTGAGATTTTTCCTCCTGAATCAGCCATGAAACTGTACTTTCCTGCACAGGTCAATTGAGTATAAATCTCATTGACGGATGTAAGCTGTCTTTAAGCTACCACATATTTTGTTATTTTTGTTGTTTGTTTGTACAATGTAAAATTGAAAGATCCAGAGCTCTCTCTTAAAAGAATTGGAGCTCCTGTTAGATCTGCCAAATGAAACTGAATCATAATTCTGGCCCACTTTTCTCAGTAACTAGGGTGGGTATTAGAGTTGAGAAACCTACTGATTTAAAGTTTCCAGTGTTGGCTAGGGAGTTGCTTCACATTCTAAAGTACAAGTGAATGCGAAAGGAGTGCAAATAAGTGTACATCATTGGTTTTGCTGTGAATGTTTCAAATGACAAATTTTCTTATGCTAAAAGAGTGACTGTGGATGAAGATAACTTACTATATTTTGTAATAACTATTAGTGTTGGCTTATTTCTCGGCTGTTTTTTAGAGGAAAAGGGATGGTACTTGAGTGAAAAAAAGTTGGCTATCGCTTCTGGCTAGTTCACGCGGCACAATCCTTAGGTTAAAATAGTTGTTTGATCCTCTAAGAAAGGGCTTGTGCTTGTATATTTCATAATAATAGTAAATCAGTCACTTAACTCTCTTTATTGCAAAGAAAATGATGATGGGATATATGAATTTACAATGACTAAAGATAAGGGAAAAGTGGACTTCTATTTATGGATGTATTGAGCTTGGTGAAAAGATTGTCAGTAGTGTTGGTAACAATAATAATTTGGTGACATGACAATCATGTGGTCTAGAGGTGGCTTCGATGATGGTGGTATTCTAGTCACTTAGGTTGGCAGTATTGGCGTTGACAAATTTTGGGCACTTGTCATGCACATCCAAATTTCTTTTGAAAAAAATAGGTCAGATTGTTGGCTGCAAAGCCTCTCATTATAGTAGCATCTCCCATTATGTGAGGGAGACAAAGCATCTCCCCTTGTCTGAGACAGAGAGAACACGTGTGTATGTGCGTGCATGCATACTTGCAGGGTTGGAGATTGTGTCAATAGACTTAAAGGGAGGGAACAAAGAGTATTATAAACAATAACAAATGAATAAAAATGGTGAAGTGTTCAAATGCTTTTATGGATGATTTGTTGTGATAATTTGCTTATTTTGAGATTTATGATTTGGGCAACAGTAGAAAAATGCCTGCAACCTTAAACTTGGTGCAACTATTAAAGTTTGATGCATTAATTTCCACTAACGGTGCATCTTTTGGAAAACTCACCTAGTTTGAAGTGGTATTAGTAGTTGCAGTGTCCACTCAAATGATTTTAGCTGAAGCCAATGTAATTTTCTTATGTTTCAACATTGTTATTGTGATCCCTCATGTGCCGAGCAAGTTTTGGATGATCGAGACACTTGCAAACCAAGGACACTCTTTAACTGCTCCATTTGGTCCATACGGCTGAAAATAATTGCGCGCCCTTTGATCTTCAACATGTCAGGAATTTGAGTAAAGGCCCAAATACTTGGCTTGTGTCAAGTTTGAGTCCAAGCATCTCTCTAGTAAGTAGCATGTTGGACTATTTCAGCTTATAAATCTCGTTCACATGTTGCCAGGTGGGTTGTTAGCTCATATCTAGTGTGGATGATAGTGTTATTTGCTCACCATCAATGTTGAAAATGGCGATAATGTAAAGCGTCACACTCTTAATAGCTAAAACTGTAAATAGCATTGTGTAAAAGCTTAAGCTACATGGTTTTATATTTTTTATTTAAAAAATAAAATGATCCTAATTAAAAATAATGAACAGGAAAAATCTAAAAATATCAATAAAAATTAAAAACCATCACCACACATATTTTTAATCTATAGAAACAACAGTAAGACATATAAAAATAGAAAAAAAAGAAAATCAATCTATAAAACTAGTATTTAACCCACCATGACCAAAACCAACAACTCATCCAACATCTAACAAAAAAATATGACCAAATGACTCACCTATGGTTCTCAATGATCACAATTGCAAATCGAGGAATGTGAAGTGGAAAAGTGGTTGCTGAGACCTCACAAACCAGCTTCGCCAGTGTTGGTTGAGGCACACTGATGCCATTGCCAATCAACGTCAAAAAAGGATTGCCATCAAAGATTCAGGTCTCTTAATGAAAGATATCAGGGCTTGTTATGAAAGATTACGACTCATTAATGGGTTGTTGAGTTTCATTATAATCTCTGACCACTAAATACGAGGCTTCATCACTTGAGAGAGAGAGAGAGAGAGAGAGAGAGAGAGAGAGAGAGAGAGAGAGGGCTTGACTCATTGATCTATGAATGTTAGGAAAGTCCCTAATCCACCCACTTAAATTCACCAAAAAATTGAAATGGTAACACAGCTACACTATACTATAAAAAACATACATAGCGTACACTATTTTAAATAGGAGAGAGCTACATTGTCTCTTAGCTATTTCAGAGGGCAACGAAGCATATAAGGAGTGCTTTGCTATGAAGCTAGTTTTTTTGGTCTGTGAAGATAGATCTTTTTCAACATTGCTCACCATATTAAATTGAAGGTCCATTGGATTATAGGTCTAAAACCGCTTGTTAAGAATTCACATACAGCTAAGGAAATGTGAATTGAGATTGGTGTTCAATATGCTTGAAGCTCACTTTGATCCAAAATGATAATCCCCTTAATGAGGGTTTTGGAGTCAAGCTTATTTTAACCACATGTATTTTTATCTCCTTACTCAATATGGGACAAATACCACATCCTTTATCTCTTTCTTCTCAAATTCAACAACCATGCAGACCAACCTATTTGCCTACTTACACCTTCGTGCTAAATGCATGCCTAATAGACTCCTTGGCTTGTATCAGGTTGGGCCTATGTGCTTTCTTTTGGTTCTAACAAGGTGGACTGTTTTTTAGCATTTAAGGTCCTTTTATGTTAGCAAGGATGGATTGTCAATCCATCACTGGTGGAGATCAACTCAAGCTTCCATCGATCTGGTAGCAGCTTCGAGTTTACATCCATTGAAGAATCAATACTCCTGCATCTTTGCATCCCAGCCTTCGAAAGCAAGTCAAGTATATACTTTTTCTATGATAGAATAATACCCTTCTTGAACCCGGTCACCTCAATGCCTAAGAAGTACTTCAAAGATCCAAGATTCTTAGTCTGAAGTGCTTCTGTAAGTACTTCATGCTATCAATCTCCTTCGTGTCATTTCCTCTGATCATAATATCATTCACATACACAATTAGTAGGATTCTCTTCCCATGTTGTATTCGTCAAAATATAAAGTGATGTTTATATACTCGACGAGGACCAAACTCCTGAGTCACTGATTTTAAGCGCCAAAATCAGGTTCAGAGACTGTTTCAGATCGTAGAGTGACTTCTTCAACCTGCAAACCTTCTGCGCACTCTTACTGAGCAACAAAGCCTGATGGGTGCTCCATATAATCTTCATCAAGAATACCATTGAGAAATGCATTTTTAATGTCTAACTGATGAAGTGACCAGTGATAAGTTGTTGCTGATGACACTGTGATCCGCTCAGATGTCATCTTCGTGATCGAGGAGAACGTATTTACATAATCTAGTCCATACACCTGTGAGTAACTTTTGGCAACCAATCTTACCTTTAAGCGAGCCAGAGACTCATCTGGGTTTAACTTAGACAATGTAAACTCATTTGCACCCAATGACTCACTTTCTCGGTGGAATTGTGACCAACTCTCAAATCTCATTCTGCTCTAAGACTGTATCTCCTCTTGCATTGGCTGAGTCCAATCTGAATAGACAGTGCTTCTGACACATTCTTGGGAATCGAACATGAGTCCAAATTAGAAATAAATGAACGAAAGGATACAAAATTTTGAGAATAAGAAACAAAATTGAAAAGAGGACGCTGAGTACAAATACCTTTACCTTTTTGAAGTGCAATGGGAAGAGTAGTAGAATTACCAGGTAATTGAGTAGTGACAATCTCACTCCATGCCTGTGCAGGGTTTGAATCTGAGGTTGGCGGTGGCACAGGAGCACGATCTGTTCGTCTTGTATAGACCTGAATCAGATCCTGAAATCGAAGTTTATCTTTATCGGTGACATTTTTAGATGTGGACTCACTACTATTGAGTAATGTCTTCCGATTGAATAGGTAATCATAGTCGTCCTCTGACGCAGAAGAAAGAGATGTGGAAATCTTAGGTTTAGACTTGAAAAATGTTACATCTGCAGGCAAGATATATCGACCTACAGGGGGACGAAAACATTTATATTCTTTTTGTGTTCTAGAGTAGCCCTTTAAGAGACCTAGAGTCAAGTTTTGTCTTTTGAGTACTATGATTATAGATAAAACAAAAGATCTAAAAATTTTACGAGGCAAAGAGAATAAATCAACATCGGGATCCAGGATGGAATATGAGATTTTATGTTGCAATACAGATGATGGCATTTGATTTATCAAGTAATTAGCAATTAAAATTCTTTTGATACCTGTTTATGAAATATAAGAGTCTTGCACTGTAAAGAAGGTGCCTCTTCTTACATTTAGCTACCCCATTTTGTTGAGGAGTGTAAGCGCTAGAGAATTGATGCAAGATTATATTTTGTTCCTAAAACTGCGAAAGTTGTCCAAATATTCTTTAGCATTATCAGATTTCAAAATTTTAATGTTAGAGTTAAATTATTTTTTATTCCTGAATAAAAGACTTTAAATGTGAAAAACATCTTAGAACGAGATATTTAGCAAATATATTCATGTGACTTGAGAATAATCTTCCATAAAGCTAACAAAATACCAAAATTCTCGTTTTGAAGGTAGTGACCTCATACATTAGAATGTACTAAATCAAATGGCTTGTCAGTCCTCTTATTGACGTGACTAGGGTAAGACACACAATTGTGCTTCTTTAGCTGACAAAACTCATATTCTAAGAATGAAATTTGATCTAATTCAGGAACAAAAAGTTTTAGTGTAGGTAGAGAAGGGTGACCTAACTAACAGTGATAGTCTAATGCTGTAGTGCTGTAGTAAGCCACCTGTCGGATGTCAACTCTAGCTCACGCAGTCTGTTCTGCTTATGTCCTGTGTTAATCGTTTCCCCAGTCCCAAGCTCCTAAAATACACAATGTACCGGAAAAATATCTCTGTACAATTTAAAACCTTGGTAATGTTATTGATAATAAATTGTAAGGAAACGAGGTAAATAGAAAACATATGATAAAGGGAGAGTAGGGGTAGTAGCGGCAATACCAATACTATGGATCGGTATGTGGGAGCCATTTGCTAATTCTACAGATTTAGAGTATGAGGTAGGAGTAAAGAGGACATAATACCTCGGTTCTCAGTTATGTGATCAATAACGCCTGATTTTATAACCTAATTATGTGATATAGGTGATTTAAGACAAGATATAGGAGTACCTGTTTGAGTTAGAGTAGTAGAGAGAGGGATTCTTGCCTGGACTCCTGCCATCATTGCGATGAGTTTGACTACAACGACGGCCGCTCCCAATGTCAAGTTCTCCAGAACCACTATCACAACATCTATGCTCACCACCACCTCTAGAGTAATGAGAAAGCTCAACTCTCTAGTTATGTTTACCATCTACGCCACAAATTGCATTTTGAGAATCTCTATGGTCTTCAAAGTTGATAAAGGCATAGCCCGGTGGCTTTCTCGCAACCCATATACATTTTATGACTCCATATGTTCGGAACTCATCCTCAAGCTCCTGCTTAGAAACGTGGGCATCCAAATTGCAACATAAACACGAGACATGGTCAACAACAACCCTTGTAAGGATTTCTAGATGTGTAGCTCAAGCTTTCACGGTTTCAATGCTTTGAGAATCGCACGAAATCGAGCTCCGAACGACTAAGATATGGCCCAAAAACAAACCCAACCTAATCTGCATTGTAGCGGTGGCTCAGTCAGCTCGGGTCGGGGCCGAATTGGCTCGCGTTGGCAAAAATAGATTCAGGTTGGGTTGAGTGCTGGCGGGTTGGGTTTAGTGTGAACTCAATCAATGAACCCATTCAATAGCTGCTATATTGCTGAGGCTGTTGGCGGTGGCGATTGCAGAGATCGGCGAGGAGCTCTAGTGGTGGCATGCTATATAGCACAGACACTCCTATCATGAAGCCGTGTTGTATCCGGAACGTGTCAGACACATGTCATGTGTATTTTAAAGAAGTTATCACGTGTCTGCGTGTCATATCCATTTCAATGTTGTCACGTCCATGCAACATAGGTGGCAGGTCATCGGCGAGGTCATCGAAGGCAGAGAACAGAGAAGATGGTGCCGACGGGGACATGAGAGGTTGTTTGGTTGTGGCGTGGACTGAAGATCCGGTCTGTAGTTTGGTGGCAGCCGTGATTGAGATCAGGTTAATGGCTGCAGACTGAAGACAAGGTTGGCGGCGAAGATCTGGTCTGCTGTTTTGTGGCGGCGAAGATCTGGTCGGCAACGGTGAGATCTGGTCGGTCGCGTTGTGGCAACGAAGATCTAGTCGGCTTGAAGACGGGGAAGAGTATGGGTGAAGAGGAACAGTGGCCGTTGAGATTTTCGGGGCATTTTCAGATATTTTTATTGAACAATTTTTTTTGAGAGAGTTGAGATTAAGGTTTGAGATTAGGGAGATTTTTGAGTGGCTCTGATACCATGTTAATTTAGTATCAGAGATTGAAAGAGAGAGTTGAGATCTAAGGCTCATACATACTCTGATATATATATATATATAATTATATATATATATATATATATAGTCAATACATAATACTCCTAGTCTCATAGGCAATGTGGGACTAAACCCAATACGCCAATACACAATATCTCTTTCATCATTATGTAACTACATATCTTAAATATCCTATTTACCAAATCCAAAACCACTTGAATCTGGGCTATTTTTCCACGTCTAACTTTTGTCAGGTTGCGAGATACTTTCCAACACAGCCTATCCTTCAAGTTTTCCTTGAAGGGATTGAGTACGAGGTGGTTGATAATATTCTTCTATTAGGGTAGAAGACAGTCCCGTCTGTATTTGCCACATCTTTTAGTGATGTTATATTAGGTGAGTACATTGTTCTTACTGGCCAACTATTGCAGCGGTCTAACCTTAGTGATTATGTACCTTTCCATATACTATCAGACTCAGTTTTGACAAGCATCAAGGAATGTGTAGAATGATTGACTATTGAATATTCACCCTCCCCCTGCATTCATTCCTCTCTTGTTGGTTGTTGCAAAAGGCTTCTTGGCTTTAATATAGTGCGTGTGTTCATCCTTAGTAGGTAGCCTTGTAGTATCAAGGCTTCGTAGCCCCACCCCCCCCCCCCCCCCCCCCCCCCCCCCCCAAAACAAAAAAAAAAAAAAAGTTCATGGCAATGTATCATCATCTGGGGCATCTTGATGGGGTATGGAACTTCTCCAAAACGGAATCTCCCCTTGCCAGTTAATGTTCTAGAAATCAATGGATCAAGTCATTGACAGTTGCTGAAGTAGTTCTGGAAGGAAGGGGCATTTAACCTTAGTCAGTCCTCTCCACTAGCTCGATATATAGCCTTAGTTCCTACTTATAGCATGTACTATTGCCCACCTTTATTACTATGATTTACCTCCACCAGTTTAGCCCAGCTGTGATCTCGACCCTGGAACAATTTCCACTATCACTCACCAACAGGTCTTGGTTCTTTTATTTTGAATTGTTAATCCCCAAAACTCCAAGTTCATTCCTTCTACAATCCCTCCTCCCTCTTAAAACTTTTATGGTAAATATCCAAAATTGTTGAAGTAAGACATCAACCAAATTCCAATTTTACGGACTAGCCTCAGCATCTAACATGTTGACATTCCACCATGCAATGTTATGGGAGCTCATAATTATGATTTCTTATTGGTTGATGTCTTTTGAATGATACATTGTTTGAAATCTTATTAATTATTGGTATCAGCCATTATTTTTTGGTATCAGAATTCGGAATGGGCAATAAGAGGCACTAGCGGTCGTTTTGGCTCTGTAGTATTAGTAATATCAATGTTTTGTTCCGGTCATGTCAGTAGTATAGGTACATGTAGGATTTTGGGCGATATTTCGTACCGTGGGCATACATATATCCAAGGTTCTTTGGAGAAAATATTTATCTCAACATAGAGGTGCAATGCCTCTGAATTGTGAGATCCAACTTCGGTAACCGGTATCCATGTGAAACTCTTCCAAACTTTCTCCTTTTCTCCCAATTATAACTGTTCTTCAGTTAAATCTATCACCACATCAAACCACTTTGAGAATCTCATCTCCTATGCATTATCTTGACTGTCCACACTCTTAATAAGAGATTGGGAAACCTATTCCCAATTGTTTCTGGTCCTAATGAGATCGTAACTTCCACTCCTCTCAGAAACTAAACAAATTAATAGGCAAAGCCCTCAGCTAACTGCACTCATTGAGTAAAATACTTTCCAATTTGCTTTCTCAATTTTTGTGCATTAATCACAAATGTGGCACGTGTCTATTCCTCCTGTCTATCTGCCTGGCCGACAGAGCAATTGAGTATGATGAACATGCTTCTCTCTCTCTCTCTCTCTTTCTCTCTCTCTCTCTCTCTCTCTCTCTCTCTCTCTCTCTCTCTCTCTCTCTGTGGATCATTTTTCACTTGATCTGATTGTTTACAAAATATATGCTACTCAATTACCTTTTCAGTTCCTCACATTTTTGTCATTGGTCTCCATCCAGTTTATCAATCAGTGACATTTGTTTACTGCTTCACGTACCTAAAACTCATGTTTACATACAAACACACGCATAAGAGAACATGCTTATAGGTTAAAAAATTCACAAAATTTGATCAGTTACCCCTCAGAGCAATAGTGATGTGGTTCAAGTTTATCTAGCTAGTCATGCATCAAATAATTTTGGGAGGTGTAGGAATATGAAATGTATACAACTACATGCCTTTAAAGCAGGTACGTGCATACATGTTGAGGACATTAATGTGGATGTTGCATGAGGAAGGCACGAGTTGGATATCACAAATCCTTAAAATGCAACATGACAGAGAATATGTCGATCTGCATTCTATAGCAATCCTTCATTTTTTTTCTTTCTTAATCTATATTTGCTTTAGATTTTATGTTGAAGAGTAGAAGAAAAATGAGGGTACAAGGGTTGCAGTATCAGTAAGTACTATGTCAAAACCGCTTGTCAGGGACGGATTACAGTAAACATCAGAACCAAATTTCATTTGATGACTTCTTCCTGAACATGACGGATAGAGTTGCTTGATGCAAACTAACCTCGCTTCAAGCTGAACTCATTTTTTCATTGCCACTAAAACAAGCAATTATGAGCTGATTCTGAACCTAGATACCTTCGGTGCAAGTCCGATAACGCTACTACCTAACAAATTGAATCAACTTTTACAGCACGCGTGATGAGGACATCACACAAGTTGCTAGTTATTATGCCTTAGTTTATTTTTTAGTTTAATTATTTTCTTTTATTATGAAATTTAGTCCCACATCGGTTGTGATGGAGAAATTCGTTTTGTAAGAGCCTATTTAAAGATGCTCAACTCAATGAATAAATTAGATAATAGATGAATTAAAATTTTTTCACTTAAAATTTCAGAGCTCTTGATTTCTTGAGATTGGAGTGTGTAGTCCGTGGTGTAAGGGGTGCGAAGCTCAAATTTATTCACCTTTCTTATTTTCTTATTTCTTAACCATAATTCCTCCTTCTAGTTCTTTCAAAATTCTAATTCTCAGTTTCTAGATTGAATGTGATTGTGATCCTCCCGTATTATATCAGCTTGGTATCAGAGCTTCGTCTCAACCCTCTTCAAGTTCTCTCTTAAAAAAATTGTAGCAAAAATTCCACAAAATTCCTTCAAAAATCCCTAGAAAATCCAACTCCTTACTGTTCATCTTCCTTCTCCGAAATCAAAAAAAGAAATCCTAAACATCACATGTTCTTCCTCTCCCTCTCTACCTCGTCTGCAGCAAATTAAACCCAACTTTCTCCCGCCGCCATACCCAAATCTCCACCGCTGCCGCTGCCGCTGCTTTCACACCACCGCACTCTTGTTGTGGTCCCGCCTACCTTCTCTCTCTGCCTTCAACACCACCAACCGACGACCTCTTCTCCTTCATCTTCATCATCATCCTTACAATCTCCATCCCCACCGTCGTCCCCACCACCAGCTTCACAATCATCAACATCATTATCACCACACCATCTCCGTCGTCATCATCGTCTCCCCTGCCACAACCTTCCCTCGACGGTGAAGCTCCACAACTCTGCTCAAATCTGAGGGCCTGCGATCTCTTCGTCGAGATCTCCCTTGTGCTCTTGCATCCTCGACTGCATCACCGACCCCCGTTGCATCCTTCGTGCTCACCAACCGTCGCCTGCATCACCGACTGCATCCAACAATCAGCTCCGCAACCAAGATCTCTTCGCCATCACGGTCGGGTCGTCGAGGTCTCATTGTTGCTGGTTATCACCGCTACTTCGCCGATCGACGTCAACCTCTTCTTCGACGCCAACAGTCGCTGTCGTCTGCCACTAAGTGCTTCAACAGCGCCGTCACCACGAGTTTGAGAGTGGTATCAGATCAATTCGGGTTTAAATCAAGTCGGATTTAAATTTCAAACCCACAAAGAGACTCGATCATTTCCGACTTGGATCCGACCTGCTCAGTTGCTGACATCAACAGTTCCATCGCTGACATCATCGGCTCGACGAGCCATTCGTTAGCTGACTTCCAGGGCTTGCCATCGGCTCGAGCCGAGCCGAACCGACTCCAAATCAAGTCGACCCTGAGCCGACCGAGCCGCTGCTGAGCAGCTCTCTGAGCTGCATTGTTCCAGCAGCCTGTGCAATTTTAGTTTAGAGCCTGTTTCAGGCCCATTTAGAGTCCGATTCGAGTTTCATCTGAAGTGTTGGGTTCATGACTGAGTCTCGAAGCTACTGAACAAATTTCACAGTAGTTAGGTAGCAGACATGACCTCCACAAGCCTCTGTTCGGAGCCTTACTGATTCTTTTGGGTAATTTCTGCGTTTCTTGCATTGAAATTTTGATTTTAATTCCATGGGATTTTACTTTTGTGGAAGTTATATAAATACTGATACTGATGAGAATGAAGTGGAACGAGATATGTATACTGCTGTCTCATATTTTTGGGGTTCTCATGATCGTTATGGATACAAAGAGTGGAAAAATCATCTTTGAAGAATTTTTCAGTTACTTCTCCCTGACATCTGAACATAAGTACCATTATGCCCAAATGAGGCTAGTTGGGGAAGCTTATTGGCGGTGAAAAGACTGTCATATCGACTGTCGAGATTGGTTTGTCTTACAAGATTTTTGTACTCGATATGCTTCACACCTCGAGAGGCCACAATTCAACGATCTAATCGCTGAGTGTAAGGAGATCCTAGTTGGCGTGGGAAAGATTCTAGACAATATGGTAGTCGAAGATCTAGAATCAGAGCTAGAAGTTGTTGATGAGCCGAGTCAGGGTTAGAAGTTGTTACTGAGTTGGTATCACCACAAAAAGAGATTTTCTTACATCCATAAAAGTTGAAGGTCTCTATACTGATACCCTTGTAGATCTTCTAATAGAGCCTACCATTGAGCTAGTACCACCTTTGTCAGTTATGAGGGCCTCATTATTCTTGAGATTGCTTAATGAGTATGACCCCTAACAGATATTTCTACAGGAGACAGTTCACAGGAGATTGACACCTTAATATGTGGGTTAGATTTCAGTGGAGTTGACTTGACTTGTTATACTCAATGTATTTTGCTCGAGCTACCATCGACTGCGGCCGGTCTGTCACGGGAACTAGTTCCACCTCCACCACCTTGGTCTCGATGTGTTGCACTAGTGTTGATTCTTTGACCACCAACACAGCCCGATTGAGATGCTTCATGAGAAGAGCCTCACTCGACAGAGTCGAGTTTCTTCCACCCCCAGAGAAATGATGAGGACATCACACAAGTTGCTAGTTATTATGCCTTAGTTTATTTTTCAGTTTAGTTGTTTTCTTTAATTATAAAATTTAGTCTCACATCAGTTGTAATGGTGAAGTCACTTTGTAGGAGCCTATTTAAAGAGGCTCAACTCAATGAATAAATTAGACAATTGATGAATTAAAATTTTTTAGTTAAAATTTCAGAGCTCTTGAGTTCTTGAGATTGGGGTGTGAAGTCCGTGGTGCAAGGGGTGTGAAGTCCAAATTTATCCACTTTCTCTATTTTCTTATTTCTTAACCCTAATTCATCTTTTTAATTCTTTTTTCAAAACCCTAATTCCAAATTTCTAGATTGATAGTGATTGCGATCCTCCCGTATTACATCAGCGCGTTCCGAAATCTTTTGTTGACAACCATGGGACAAATGTGCCCTGCTGTCAACTTTGCATGAATAAACCATCAGAACACATCCTGTAGGCTGCTCACTCTTTTTGCATGAAATTTTTGACTCGGTATTACTTGATTTTAAGGATCCCTATCTTGAGTATATAAATATTACTCACACGTCATTTAACTTTCAAATTCAGGACAGACACCCTGAAGTTTAACTTTACAATTTCATAATTTGAAGATCACTTGAGACAATGCGAACCCTCCAATGGTAGAATTTTTCTTTGCTGCAAAGGCACACGATTCTTGCCTCAGAGCGTGCCTGCTGTTAACAAAATGGCAAATAATTTGTTCAGAAAATGTAATTTAAGTTTTCCATAATTTTACTGCATTTTGGAATACCAGGACTTCTGTATTTGGGACGTAATGCACCATTCAGTCAACTGTATTTCTTGATGATGTTTGTTTTTTTTCCATTTATTTTCCTACTGGAATCATATTTTGCCTCTTTTATTACTGTTGCAGTGCTGCTTTAATTTATAATATGCATGCACATGCAGCTCATTAGTCATTATGATTCATGTGGATGTATATCACTTTTGTTTACACGTGAACTGGCTCAATATCAATATCCTAGATTATGGAGAAACTGTTTCACATATACCCTCCTATTTTGTTAAACTAACAAGTATTATTGGTTCTGCAGTTTGGTTCTCATTCAAAGAAACGGCCCAATAATCTAGTTCTGGGGCGAATGTATGATCATCATGTTTATGATCTGGTTGAGGTTGGAGTTGAAAACTTCAAACCTTTGGAATCATTCGTCTATGATAAGAAAATAGCACCAAAAGCTGGGACAAAACCATTGTTTGCTTTCATAGGTGAAGGCTTTGAGAACGTGGAAGAATTAAAACACTTGAAGGAAGTATTGCTTGATATATTTAGAGGAGAGGTGTGATGTTGTAATATAATCATTATCTATTATTTAAATGCACTTATATTTAGAAGGTTTGTAGACGAAAACACCTGAAGGAAGTATTACTATGTATTTCTTTGAAAAATAAAGTTAAATTGCTTCATTTCGTGTAGGTTGTGGAAAATTTAAACCTTGCCGGTATCGATCGTGTATTTGTTTGCACAGCCATCTCATCAACTACAGTTTTTTTCACACATTGTGCTCTCCGACTTAAGAGGTCAGGTACGGCTATTCCTAGAATGGAGTTGGTAGAAGTTGGGCCTTCCATGGACTTGGTAGTTCGGCGGCACCGTCTTCCCAATGATAGCCTAAAGAAAGAAGCAATGAAGACTACTGCTCAACAGCCTAAGAAGAAGGTTTGCATGAATAATTCCACAGAAGTGCATGTATTTTTATTGTTGGGGCTCCAGATACATTATGTTTTATATATCTTCAAGCAAATGCATATTGTTGTAAGACCTTTCTTTTTTTCTTTTCTACAGATGAAAAATGTAAAGAGTGACGCTGTGCAAGGGAAAATAGGGAAGATCTACATGCCAGATCAGCAGGTGGATGCTTTCTCCTTTTCTGTTGGCAATAACTGCAGTAAAAATATTCTCTTAATTGTCCAGAAATTCTCTCACTCATGGAATTCTTATTCATAAATGCATGCATTTTTTAGCCTAGAAAAACAGCAGATTTTCCTAAACAATTAAGTAATTTGCAATATGGTGGAATGTGCAAATTATGTAGGATGGAAGTGGTTCAAATGTATAGGTGGATCGCTCATGTTTTATTTGTGATCATTTTACTTATAATGGCAATTATACATATATTTTCTCCACCATGCTAACGCATCAATACTCGTATAAAATCCAAAACATTTATTTATTTCGTTTTAAGTTTTTATTATCAAATTTTATAAACATTTATTAATGTTAGGCATATTTCTTTATATCTTTCCTGCACTAATTTTTGGGCGTTGATGCATTTAATCGTCCAGGTCGGAGACTTGCCTTTGTCACACAAAGTGAAAGGATTAAAGAGGGAGCGCCGTGAGGCTAAGATGAAGAATGCCACAGAAGAGGACCAGTCAAAGAAGAGGAAGACAGAGTCCGAGTGATCTTCCAATGGATTCTCTCCTGCAATTGTGGGAACTTCACATATGCATGTTACAATTGCTGCAGGGGATGTTATTTCAGTTCGAAAATTTTGTCTTAGATATGATTTATATCTACAATTTGCTGGAGAAACAAGAATAGGTTAACAGTTGACGCTTAATTATGAAAAGAGGCTACAGTCTTCAGACTTAAATCGTCGATTGGGTAACAGATTGATCTTTGGGTGCATGCATTTGTAGGTTACAGAGGACATTTGTGTGACATAATCTCACTTGAAGTTGACATTTGTTCGACATGCCCTGTCTATAATCTTAAGATTGGAAGCACTTCTTGATGTGCTGTGTACCTGCATCTTCGAAAATTGGTTGATTTTGACTCCTGTAGCTGGCTAAATTTCAGATAGTATTTGTGCTTGTCTATGTTTGACATAGATAGATGATTTTTTTTTTTTTAATTTTGTTGCAGTAATTCAAATGAATTAGCTATTAGTTTTCTGAGGGCAACCCTCTTTTTCTGTTTGAAAAATGTAATGTTGGCCTCTGTATTTTACATGAGGCTAAGGTGGTTCTGCCTGCAAAATTATTATTGATGAGGGCAATGTTCAAGAATATTTTTTTTGTTTGAAAAAAATTCAGTGTCCAAGAATATGTGGATACACACTTACATAATATAGAAAGGTTATGATATGTGGATACACACTTACATAATATAGAAAGGTTATGATTATAAAGAATACGAATAGTAATCACGGTTGTATTCTAGTTTTGAATTTAGTTCCATTTTTTAACATCCTTTTTGCAAAGAGTCACGATAGATAAAACATTTAGAATTTGAATAATCATTAGGAGTAGAACTGTAGAAGAGGAAGACGGTAATGAGATAATATTTCTTTAAAAAAGACAATTGGACGTCAATCCCACGTGGCAATCTCTAAAGACTGATAATATAAGATAAATCGCTAGTCACATGTCATATGCAGTGTGACATGCGAAGGGTTCGGTTCTTGTGTGTAATTCACACACATATTTTAAGTGGACAAATCTAACGTCACATGCAGTGTGACATGCGAAGGGTTCAGTTCTTGTGTGTAGTTCACACACATACTTTAAGTGGACAAATCTAATACATACTTTAAGTGGACAAATCTAATGTTAACACGTGAGGTTGTCCTTATTATAATATTGCAAGAGGTGTGAACCACACAATATTATAAGATGATCAATTTCACATGTGACACGCACGAGATTGACACTCTTGAAGTATGCGTGTAACTCACGCAAACGAACCTGTTCAAAGAACTTAATTGGCGGAGGACTAGATCTTTGGCCACCTATTGTTTGCCACGTGTATTACGGTCACGTGATACTAATTGGTGAAGAATCAATCAACAATTATTTGATGTGCCTGTTTGCAGTTCTTTTCAAGATTGACAAGGCGTAAAGTAATTCGTCGCCACACACATAGTACTTGAGTGCTGTCAAGCACATACTCGTAATCAGTGTGAGGATGACAATCAGAGGAAAATTTTAAGCGGCAGCTAGAAATTTAGAGAGGGATAAAAGACTCTGATATCATATTAACTCAACGAGGAATTGAATCAATATATAATTGACGAAGATAATGTTTTAGACTACATAAATATATATCTAACTAAAATAAAAAGTCCATAGTTACATAAAGTTTTAAATAATAAAAATAAATAAATCAGAAGAAGCCAACTCTGAACTGGGCTCAAAGGTTTTGAATCCATGAAAGGACCGGGAGCAGTTGTGATCCATGGGTCGGTGGAGTACTGTGCCAACGAGGTGAAGTTAGCGTTGAAGCTATATTTGTTATAATAATAATAATAGGAGCAGAAACAGTAAAAACTGGAAAAAAAAACTGACATAGAAGGAAAATTTTTCTATGTCGCACTCAAAGCTTAACTTTTCCATCAAAATTTTAAGATTTAAACCGTTCAAAATAGTATTCATGTCATGAAATGTATGTAAATGAAAATTCTCGAGTTTTAAACATTTTTTACTTATGAATCAATTAGTTGTAAAATTAACGATTTTTTTTTACAATAGAACAATAGACCACTAGATCCATGACCAAAATCTAAACCACACATAAAAGGTGTATAATATTTCTTTCCTCATCCATTCTCTCTTCTTCTTCTTCTTCTTCTTTTTATTATTGACTAATTGGCTGTAACAGTTTCATAGCAAGCAAATTCTATTATAAACAGTATTGAAACCCTGAGGTTGGACCACTTGAGACGTGGAATCCAACACGCGACCATGATGGCAACAGCAGCTGCAGAATGATTCGGTGCATTGAACGAACTTCTAACAATTTTTTGGAAGTTTTTTGACTCCGCGACTGAGTGAAGAGTCTATGACACATGGGCCCGCATCAAAATAACATACGAAGTCAGAGATACAGGCAGTTTGCAATTTTTTCTTAGCATTTACTTTCTCATCCTGATATACATAATTAAGACTGTATTTTACCCAAAATTTTAAAACAAGGACAGGAGAGCCTACCATGTTAATCAACATGTTTTTGTCTTTTGATTTTTTTATCCATAAGATTCAAGTCCGCACTATGCGAAAAATACACCTAGAGGGGGTGAATAGGTGTACTATCTAATCTAATGCAAATAATACGGAATTAAAAACTATTTATGCAAACTAAAACTATTAAGTTAACACACAAGGTATAATACAAGAGTGTAACCGAATTTCCGGTGAAGGGCTCTGGACTATCTTCTCAAGATTCCTCTAAATTAAGAGTTAAGGTGGCACTATGGCTCTCTTGATTGAGTATAAGTGTGAGCAAACAATCCCAAGCATATATCAATTAAGTACAAGTATATCAAGCATATAAAGAGATAGACAATATAAGCATGTAAATATATAAACACAAGTGAGACAAGTGAGAGAGAGAGAGATGAGCAATCGCAAACACGAGAGAATTGTTTCGAGGTTCGAACACCCTTGCTCTATGTCCTGGCTTCAACACTATGAAAGATTTCCACTAGACTCGATGAAATCCAAAACACATAAAAATCAAATAAACTTCTTTTGATGAATTCTAATCATGAAACATAAAGATGTATTCTTTGAAGCTCAAAACCAAAATGGTATTTTCTAATACTAAAACTATTTTATGAAAACATATATAATTTTTTTTTGTGTGTGTATGAGCTTGAGCAATTCACAACTAATCTATTATTTACATATTGTCTAAAATAAAATCTTAACACTTATAAAACTAGACTCAAGTCTTAAAAACCTTCTCTTGAAAATCTTCTTCTCCTTCTTGATTTGGTCCAAAATGAGCTAGACTCCTCTTGAGTACTTGATGTGATCTTGATGCGTGAGCTCTTGAATCAACACGTGCTACCTTCAAAACTTTACTTCGAATCTTTTGTTGAGGCTAAACACCGACTAAGATCTTGATTAAATATCTGAAACTAAACAAGCACAAGATCATTAGTACTATAACTATATGAGTTAATCATCATCAAAACTAAAGTGACGGGCCTTTGGGCCAACACTATGTGCTGAATTAAGTTCATTATGTATATTATCAAGTTTATATATATTCGAATTATTTCACATGCCAGTATACTCTCATTTATCATCATTAGATTGGGTTTCCTAGCTAATATTTTCTTTACTAGAAGTCGGGTTTACGTTAGTCACTAGTTAAGAAATTTATCACAAAATTCTTGGCTTGTAAGGCATATAGCCTCTTATTACTATCATTACATATGTGTTTGAATTACAACTACTTTCCGAATTGAACTCTTGTAGAATTCTTAGCTAGAATACTTAGTAGTGTTTTGTCGATAACCCTTATCATACATATTCGCGACACAGTAAAGATCATAAGAAAGTAGACTCTCTTATCTTTCTAACGAAATATCATATAGAGTCGACTCATGTGTTGATGGATGTGATGAACGAGTCATACTCGAGAGACAGACCACTAAGTAACGTAGAGATGAGGTCGGAATCGGCAACTGGATTAGCCACTGCCGCCAGGTTGTCCACGATGGACTTGACAGATTGGATGTACTCTGACATAGAGAGGTGCCCATCTTGACGGTGTGCATCTGTTATTTGAATTGTTGCACTCTAGCTCTGAAGAGTGACACAACGATTCGCTCCAGAGAGCACCACATATCTCGAGATGTGGTGAGGCCGACGATATGAGAAAGAACAATCTTAGTGAGCGAGGAGATAAGCCAGCATGAGAGCATTTGATCAAGTTTGATCCAGCGAGTATATTCCACATTGATAGTGAGCTGAGCATCCTTCTCGGTAGAAGGAAGGAACCTGATCGGACACGGAGAGGTTCCGTTAACAAGGCTCTCGAGATCATAGAGTTTGAGAAGAGAAAGAAACTGAGAACGTCACAGTAGATAGTTTCTCTTATCGAGTTTAACGTTTAGAAAGTGAGTGATGTTGGGATTGGAAGTAACCATGGATACAAGTGTTTGGATGTATGTGGGGGAAGATGAAGAGGAAATACTCGACATGGTGCATGGTTGCTTTGATACCAAGATAAAGAAGAAGGAGAAGAACACTTATTTGTGTAATGACAAGACAATACTAGTTATGATTCTTCGTTGTATATATACACACATATTGATCACATGTTTACACTGATTTAAGAGAAACAATAAGAAACATCGATTGAGAGAGAGAATGAGAAATACATGGTGCATGAGTCCCATGAGTACCATATGTTTCTATAATCATGGAGAGATTTTAGGATCTGATTAATTTCATGAAGGGTTTCTTTCACATGTTTCACATGAGTCACGTGTTGTTATTGATATCTCTATCAAGCAACTGATCATTTTTGATTGGAAATGTGACACATGAGTATAAGGTGGCCTTGCTTGCTGCACATGTATTCCATCCATGTCCTACCCACGCATGAGAATCACGAGGGCTGCGCGGTTGACCCCAACCACGACCCGTACGCAGCCAACGTGCGATGCTGCTCTCTTTTCGGGTGAGGTTGCGACCTCCACGTCAATCAATCAAGTCCTAGGCGAAGCTGTCCCTCATTCATTTAATATTGCTCTTCAAGTCACGTATAATTTGGAGCCCACGAATCTCGTCCATCTTGTTAACATTTGGAGAATATTTAATTACAATTTATTTTTCTCGTTTTACCTCAGTCTTTTCACTTCCTTTTTTTTTATTGTGGTAGATTTTTACTAATCTATAATTTAAAATGCGTAGAGATTGGAAAAGAGGTCCATGGAAAAAGAATGAAAAGAATTGAATGAAGTAAACCAAACACATAGCCAACATCACAAATTATGTGATTTGAAAGATTTTTTTTTTCAAATTGTGTGTAATTAATTTGACGGTAAAATATAGCACTGATATACGCTTAGCTGTGGAGGTCTTTCAACTATATAACCTGAAAACTTGATACCCCTATAATTTTTTAATAATTTTTTTTCTAAGACGTTGTTAACAACCTTAGGGGAAATGACCGAATAATGCTTTCGGCAATTTATCTGTCCCAAACCTTTAAGGAAGTTATAAAGTGACTTCTTTTTCACTCAAAAGTTGAAGTAAAAAAAAAAAACCTAGAATGTGATCTTCCCTAAATTTGTCTCAATCAATCGCAGCAAATCCCCAAAATGGAGTGCCTAGATCGTTAATTGTAAATCTTGAAGGTGGATCTGAGGAGATTGAGGTGCGGGGAGATATTGAGGATGTGTAGCGCGGTGCTTGGTGATGTTTGCAGATCTTCACATTGTTCCAATCGGCTTCGTTCTTTATATCAAAACTTGTTGATCTCCTTGTTGAAGAAGATGACGAGGAGATTGCCACGAAGCTCAACAAAAACTGAAGTTAAGTGAGGTAATTTGAAAATTTAGGGTTTAAAATTTACTAAGAATAAAATAGGGAAAGTTAAGTTACCAATTTGAGTTATTGAATATTAGGGTTTTGACAGGAAAGGACATTTATTTTCAAAAAACGATTCATATAAGTCATGTATGGCACGAATTTAACAGAATGGTGACGGGAAAGATAAAGCTGAAAGAAAAATACAACTAAGGGTATCAAGTGATAAGAGAGAAAAGTTTAGAGCAACAGGTTGAAAAACCCCCATATAGCTGAGGGTATGTTGGTGCTTTTTTCCCCTTAATTTGACAATCAACTCAAAAAAAAATTAACAACAAAGAATTAACAAACACAAAGAAAAATTAACGAGACTTGGCCGGCAACGCCAGTCCAAACCCACAAAATCCACACACAGATGGGGAGATCCATCCAACGTTTGCACGCTAACCACCCAAATTTCAAACTCGACAGGGCGGTGATGACAACGACAACATTCAGGAACAACTCCAGCCGAAAATTACGGGGGCCTAAATTCAAAATCAGAGACAAAAAAGGAAACAAAGATAACTAATAGAAGTGATTAATACGTGAGCATGGCAGCAGAGAGCAGCCAAGAAACCTTGAAGATGCAGCAAGTTGGAAAGAGACCAAATGGCATCCCCCCTTCTTATCCGAATCCGAGCTGTCATCCGCTCTCCGATTCCGCCGGAATGCCACGCAAGCCCCGCCACCGTCGCACCCACAGCGAGTTCCCGCTGCTTCGCCCAGTGGAGCCCGCCATGAGAAAAGACGAGGCCGGCGACGATCTGCTCAAGGAATTCATCAACTTGTCCGGCGGCAGCAGCAGCAGCGACAACGACAACGATGCTCCAGAGGTTAGCGTTCGGTCCAAGGCTCGGCATTGCCGGAGCGCATCCGTGGATAGCTCATTCATGGGCAGGGCAGCTTCAGCTTTGGATCTGAGGAGCGAGTTCAGCGGTGCTGAGCTTGACAAATCATGGCCGATGAGAAGCTGGCAGAGATTGCGGTCCTGGATCCTAAGCGTGTCAAGAGGTATTTTTGTTTTGTTATTGTTTTTGTTTTTTTTTACATAACCAATTAACGATCTTTAGATTTGTTGATGATGTGTTTGATTCTTTCAATTTTTCAGGATACTGGCGAATAGACAGTCGGCTGCTCGGTCGAAGCAGAGGAAGATGCATTACATCTCAGAGCTGGAGCGCAAGGTGCAGACACTGCAGATGGAAGCTACCATATTGTCAGCACAGCTAACTGCGTTACAGGTTTAGAGTTAAATTGGAATCATTCAAGAAATCTCGATCAAACCTGATCAATATGCAAGTTTTCCAAAGCTAATTTGTTATTTGGATCTGTTTGTAGAGAGACTCTGCTGGACTTTCGAGTCAGAACAAGGTGCTGAAGATTCGAGTTCAAGCCATGGAGCAACAGGCACACCTTAGAGATGGTAACTTGTTTGTTTCTTTCAAAAGTTGAGATGCTTGCATTTCAAATGTTTGCTACTTGGCTCATTTTTCATGGTTTCTTGCATAGAATTAAGAGAGTTCATATACAGTTTGGTGTCATCTGTGTTATTTATGTTGAGTTGGATGTCGGACAAATACTCCCACATCAACTAGATATGGGAATGGTTTTGAGTATGTAAAGATTTAGGCAAATCCACGCTTGTCTTTTGGGATGATGTCCCTAGTTCTTACAATTGGTATCAGAGCCTTTTGTTCGGGAGAGAGATTGCTCAGTTGGATGTTGACTTTGTTGGTTGTCCACCTTTACAACACAAGTGTCTCTGCATCATGATTATGTGTCGAACATAATTCTAAATTGTAGTTTTTTGGACTACATTTCATTCTTAAATACTAACATATTTAAGTTGGAACAAATATATATTCACTATCAATTTTGTTTAAACACCCATATAGCTAAAGGGAAAATCTTTAAAGGATATATAGCTAATTTTGAGATCACAATGAAGAGTTTTGTTTTCAATTATCCTCCAGGGCCACCTGAGGAAATTCTGCTCGTTGGCTGGCTCACCTGGCATGCCTTTTCTTGATATTAATTATCCGGTATTTATTAGTCTTTATGCAAATTATATTTTTACACTGTTGTAAATTAAAAAAAAGGAGTTAGCATATAATAGGACCGTAGTGACCAAGCTTAACAGATAACTATAGCATGACACGTTACTCACATTTTTATTTGGAGGAGCCATCCACTTTGCACCAAAGATTAACATTACAGCTTGTAATAGTTGAACAACTCGTATGTACTTATTTACATGAATCATGTATGTTAGGTTTGGAAAATAGATGGTTTGACTACTTAATTCTGACGGGCCGCAACTCATTGGTGTGACAAATAATGTGTCACGTCACCGCAGGCTGAGAGAAACTCTCAGCTGCCAGCTGATATACATATTTCTCTCTCTCTGTGTGTGTGTATGGTAAGGTTACGATACACCCTATAATGATTTTCACCACACAAAAATAGTTTTAAATAATCTATTAATTCTTTGTGGGGGTCACATACTTTAATTTTAGTTTCAATCTCTTCTTGTAAAAAAAAAATGTGTGGTGGAAACTAGTTTGTGTAACTTACTACACCCCATGTGCATTGTAACATTTTCCTCTCTGTGTGTGTGTATGAGAGAGAGAGACTTGTGCCTTTTCAAAAGAATTTGAGCCTGAATCCTTCCCACTCAAATTCAACCCTCCGACATTCGAATACAAGATCCACTCCGTTGAGGTTGATCTATATATTTCAAGTGTTTATAAATTAAAAATCAAGTGTTTTTAATACCTTTTACCCATTCATCAAGCGACGCAAAATAGACGGCTAAAAGTAGTGAGTTGGTTAGATCTATATTTTTAGACATCTAAATTCTCGATCCGGCCATTTCATTATGATCTAAATATTTAAAAACTCCTCCAAACCAAGTTTTGTTAGGTTTCAAATGTTCTACACCGTTAAACTAATCAAGTCACTATTTAGGCCGTCTGTTTTTCTCCTACCTGATGGGCGGGCAAAAAGTATTCAAAATATTTGATTTTTAGTTTATAAATACTTGAAATAATATAGATCAACATCAACAGAGTGGATCTTGTATTCGATTGTCGGATGTTGGTATTTTACTGAGAAGGATTCGACCTCAAATCCTTTTGGAAGGACACAAGTCTATCTCTCTCTATACACACACATAATAAATAGAGAAATACAATACTATTCTAACTTAAGCTACATGCTAATAATTATTACTTTAACACTTTCCTTCAAACTCACGATGCCACGATATTGAGTTTGTTTAAGCAACAGAAAAAAGATATAAATATTGTAACTATTAAAGCTTGACGCAGACAAGGAAGCGAAGAAGATGAACGACGCGGGATAGTTCTCGTTCTTTGCTAACGAACTCTAAAGAGATCTCCAGGTAGAGAGTAACTACTCGAATCCATAATCAAGAACGACCCGAATACACGAGCCAAGAGAACAACTTGAATCCACGAGTAAATATGACGAAAACTCAAAGAATTTTGATTAAAATTTGAATAATAAGATTGATTACAAAATAAGAATATAATGACCTTTATATAGACTTACAAAAGAGTATTACTCCTACTTGAAAACTATAATCTATTCGTAAAAGAAAACAAAAAGAATTAAAAGAGTTCTAATCTATCTAGGTAATCTAAATTCAAATTAAAGAAATAGAAAATCAATTGGAGTCTAATTTGAAAATCAAAAACAAAATCTTAAATTAACAAACCCTGTTGCATGATAGAATTGTCGACAGCTGAAGGGGCTGTCGACAATTAAGAAAAAAACTGCAAAATCCTTACTTTCGGGAAAAGTCTGTCGATAGGCCAGAAGAGGACGCTGTCGGCAGGTCTGAAATCTCCTATCTCTCAGGAAAAGCCTGTCGACAGTCCAAAAGAAAGTTGTCAACATGTTAGTTATTTTGACTTGTTGCTAGTCATATTTCTCTTCCTGCATTAGTCCCTCCCTTCAAAAAAAAAAAAAAACTCTTCCTCGAGTTCTTATCAAGATATAATGTTTGGTAGGAACTCTTAAGTTGGGATTCTTTCTCTCCTCAAATATACCATCATCACATCTTTCTCCTCGAACCGTTTCTCTCGCCTCTTCTTATCAACGGTTGTTTTATTCTTTTTATTAGATTTATCAAACTCTACTTAAATGTGATCCCAACATCTTGATTCGTCTCCACGATCTTCATTAAATTAAATGTAGTGTTACGTCATCGAATTTTCAATGTAATCATCATCTCGGATTGGTTGATAATCAATGCCAATTGGTTGATGCCCCTCCATCACCCAGCCATACGCATTCATCATACTCCCATACTTCATTAGTTTGCTTTCATGAAGAAAATCTTTCAAAGTACGAGTGGAGATGAAATTTGACATACCTTGAGGAACACGTTGCACCCACGTGCTGATAGTAGATAATATGAGCTTAAAAAAATTAAAGCTTTCATCTTAGCACTTTCCTTCCGCAGGAAAAGGTCTTCGAAATCATAATGACCATGATGTTGAATGTCTCTCATGAGTGGTAAGATGCCCACAAACTTATCATGAACAACTTCTTTGAACTCCTCCAATGATTTGTTTACCTGCTTGAAAACTTCAGCAGTTGGAGATATTTCTTCTAAAACAATGTCTTACTTGACCTCCTTTGTCTCTACAAAGAATTCTTCTTGATTGCATATGTCAACTTAGGCTTTTCTTCTTTTGTAGGCTTTGGGGTCGATAGAATTGGCCTCATTTTCCCAATTTCTTTGAACCGGATGACATTGCCCCTTGGGTGGGCCCTACTTGGGCAAAGCCCCTCCCATTGATACTCTCCTTTAAAATCCCCAAAAATGGGATTTTTGGACTGGATAACACTCCCTTGGGCGGAACCCATTGGGCCACCACACCCTTTCCTCTTTTCCTCCCGCCAAAATTCCTAGAAAATGGAAAACTTGGACCCTATGGCATTGTCAGTCCCGTCCGTTCCCTCAGGTAGGCCCACGGGGCCGAAACCTTCCTTCTGTTTTCTCTCCTCTAAAATTTTCAGGGTTTTTGACTTGAAGGCACTGTCAATGCCGTCTGGTCCCCTAGGTGGGCCCCATTGGACCACCACACCCATTCCCTTTTTCCTCCCTCCAAAATTCCCCTAAATGGGAAATTTGGACTAAATGACATTGACAGTGATGTCTGATCCTTTGCCTGGGCCCCACTGAGCCGAGCCTTCCTCAATTTTTCCCAGGATCCAAATCAATAAAATAATTGATTTTTGGACGGATGGCACTGCGTATGCCGTCCGGTATTGTAGAACCCACCAAACCACCTTTCTTCTCTTTGAGGACTTTGCACGGTGCCATTTTGAAACTTTTCAAGGCTCCGGACGGCACTGGTAGTGCCGTCTGGTCCTCAAAGATTCCAGACTCTGACTTTACCTCCTTAATTAAGGTTTTTGATGATGTGCATTAACCTATAAATTAGTTACTAATGAATTTGTGTTAGTAGCTTTGTCTTGTTACATGATAAGCGAGCATAAAGGAGATTGGATGGAATCAAGTTATAATTATCAAATCTAGATGGAGGACGGAAGAAACATCTAGCTTCAAATATTTTAGTTGCACAACGTACCTAATACCTGGAGGCCCTCAGGTCGAATCGAAAGTTTTGGTTGCACAACATATATACCACTGTAAATACGAACACATATTGATATCCGTAAGTTTTCCCCGACCTGATGTAAATTGTCTCATTTTATGGTTTATTAGATAATTATCAGATTTCGGGAATAAGTATGAACATGCCAGGAATATCAGGAATACACGTGTATCAGGAGTACGGTTTGTACTGGAATATATATTAGGATGTAAACAAGATGTCAGGTCATCATTCCCGTTATCGTAATAACTATAGGAGTCAGGTATATCATGTTGGATGTCAAGTGATAGCATGACATAAGGGTGATTTAGGCAGGTGACGAGACAACATGGCATATGTAAGCACGTCAAGTGAAAGCACGTCAAACGATACAGAAAACAGTACCAATATACGAGATCGATACGAATACAAAAAAACCATGCAGTTTCAAAAAAAAACAGTATAATTGAGATTTCAAACTCTTCACAATCATTAATAAAATAATAGATAAGCAAGCGAGCAGGTAATAAGTAAGGAAGCGAACACCCAAGCGGAGCTAAGCGAGCTGGAGGTACGAACAACAAACAGTGTTTAACACTAGAGCGCTTGACGGAGCTACTGGAATGACTCGGCTTAGAAGGCGAGTTTAAAATCCGGTAGAGTTCCGCCTAGACGAATCTAGTGGTAAAATGCTGAGCGCTAAGCATGCCAACCAGGCGGAGCTGAGAGAGCTAATAGTCTTAGCGCACTTCTCTTTCGAGATAGTGGGTGAGAGCCCGGAGGTTAAAGTACACTCGAGATCTAAGCGCACTCTCGGTAGTTACCACAAAATCCATAAGGGTGAAAGCCTAAAAACCAATTGGGTAGCTTGCCCGAGAGTGAGCAAAAATCCCGATTCGGTACAAGAGTACCTGCACGAGATGTTAGTACCATACGAGCATACATATAAGCATGAGAATACCTAAGCTACTGTGGAATAGTGAAGTCCTGAGTGGAAAGCTCAGAGGTTAAATACAACCCGAAGGTTGGGTATAGAAAGTCCGAAGGCTGAATGTAGCCCAGAGGCTGGGTACAGTATTTACAGAAGTGTCAGTGTAAATCACACGCATGTAATAAGGCAGTAGTGAGCAACATTACAGGCATGGTAGATGTATAGCAAATAAACTATCTCATTACAAACATTCGTCACATGCATATACATATACAATCATGGCACTCGGCTACATACAAATACAAGGATACAGCCCAATACAAAATACTATGAAAATACAGAATAAAATATACGTAGACCTGACGAAGCGAGAAAACCCAAAACGAGATGAGGACACTCGCCTAAATCTTCGAAAAGCCGCGAAGTCCAGAATCCTAGAAACTCGAGCACGCGCCATAATATATATAAATTATATATAATATTATATGAGAGAGAGCTAGAGAGAAAGAGATCTAGAGAGATGATGAGAGAGAGGAACATAAGAGAGAGAGAGAAGGAGATCATGAGAGAGAAGGAAAGCGAAAGAGTGGGAGAGACTGGTCGGTCTCTGGTGGCCAGCCAGTGGCTGCCGGCGGCGGCCCTGGCCGTCGGTAGTCCAACAGAGAGAGAAGAGAGGGGAAAGAGAGAGTACTGGAGAGAGAAAACAGGGGGGGGAGAGAGAGTGTGGGAGAGGAGAGATATGAGAGAGAGAAGGGAGAGGAAGCTGTTGCCCCCTCCTTTGCCCAAGCACAGGGGGTCGCGCACGGCCCCCTGGCCGCGCACGACCGCTGGGGACGCGCTGACAATGCCCAGCCCTGGCCACTCCAAAGAGGAGAGGGAAGCCTAAGGGTGTTGGGTTGGAGGTGGAGATGAGTAGTGGTGGTGGTGAATTTGAGTGGAGATGATGAAATTGGAGAAGGGATGGGAAAATTGGAAGAGAAGAGAAGAAGAGAAAAAGTAGGAGTGTTGATGTTGGTGATGGTGGAAAGATTTTGGGAAAGAAGATGATGGTGATGGTTTTGAAGAGGAAGAAGATGGAGGTGGTGGTTGTTGATGTTGTTGTGAGTGTTGGTGATAGGAGGAGGTGGCGGAGCTTTGGGGGTACTCGCCGGCGGCCATAGCCGGAGGCGCTGGCGACCAAGGAGGAAGAGAGAGGTTGAGGGAGAGAAGTTTGAAGGAGAAGGGAGAACGAAAAAGAAAGAAAAGGAGAAAGAAAGAGAAAGATAAAAAGAGAGATTGATGGGAGGGGGATGGGATATTTGATGGGGACCGGCCCATGTGGGGGGGGGAGTGGGGTTAGCAATTGATTGGATGGGGGAAAAGAAAAGAGAAAGAAAGAATTGAAAGATTCAAAAAATAATAATATAATAATAATGTCGTGAAATATTGACTGTTCCAGAAAAATTCTCAAAAATACCCAGAGGTAAAAAAACATCACCCTCAGAAATAATATGAAATCTCAGAAATAAAATCATATTTTCAAAATAAAAATCCTGGAACCAACTAGTGATACTCGCCGACACCAAATCCGGTAGAATTTTGATAAATTCAGAAAATTCTCCAAAAATACATTAAGATAGAAAATATGATTCTAAGAATAATGTGAAAGTAAATTTTAAAAATTTTACTCCGTTTATAAATTAAAATTTTTGGAATCGATCAGTGATACGGTTGACACCGATTTTGAAGATTTTATAAATTAATTCAGAAAAATTCTAGAAAATTCTATAATATTAAAAAATGATACTTGAAATTAAAATTGGTCAGAACTATCAGAAAGGTCAAATCGATCAGTATACTGAGATCGAGTCCCCGGTTCAGACTAAGGCTGACTCCGAGTCATGAATCCGGATCCAATGCAAAACGATCACATAAATATACATAAAACAAAAACAAATACAGAAAGTAAATCGAGAAATTTGATCGAGAATCTGAATACACAACTAAGTACGTATTTCGGAATGAGATTTTACAGGATAGGCGGTCGACCGTCCCAAAGGCAAAGGCCTATGGTCGATCGCTCGGTCGATTGGGACCAACCCGAGAGCTGGGTTGATCTAGTCGATCGACTGCTCGGTCGACCGACCCTTGGGCTTGTGCATGTGTGCACGTCGGTCGACGGTCAGCCGACCAAGCCTTACTTTCGGTCGACCACAAGCAGCCTCAGAAAACATATTTCAAGAGTTTTAAAGACCTTTTAATTTTATTTTAAATTCTATAAAATCTCCATAAAATTCATAAAAAGTTCATTGAAATACTATGAAGTCCAAATATGTGTGATCAAAAATCAACACATATTATAAATATATTGAACTATTTTTGAGGTAAAGAATTTAAAACTTAAATCGAAACCGATAATTTTCAAAACCAAACTTTCTAAATGAAAACTAGATTATTGAAAATTTTGTACAAATACAAAAATAAGATATTTAAATACATTTGAAGCATGATATATATGGATAGAATCCAATATACTTAGTAAGTGAAATATACTTGTTTTTGACAATAAGCTTAAAATAAGTTTTGATAAATACAAAACTTTAAACACATGATATAAACTTATCAAAATAAGTTTCTAAACAATATGAAGTAACAATGTATATGGATGAAATTCAATACACATTTAAATCATGTAAACTTGTTTGATGAAATCTATTCATGAAATCAAAATATGTATTCTTGAAAATCAAAAACCAAAATTGTTATTTCCAAGAACTAAAACTATTCAACATGAAATAATTTGTGCGGATATATATGGATGAAATTCAATACACATATAAATCATGTAAACTTATTTTGATGAAATCTATTCATGAAATCGAAATATGTATTTTTAAAAATCAAAACAAAACTGTATTTTTCAAGAACTAAAACTATTCTACATGAAATATTTTGTTTGTGTGTGAATGAGCTTAAGCAATCCATAACTAATCTATCATTTATATTTTACCTAAAATAAAAATATTAAACTTACAAACATGGATCCAAGTCTTGAAAATCTTCTCCTCCAAGTAGACTTGATCCAAAATTAATCCAAATGAGTTAGACTTTTTTTGAGTACATGATGCGATCTTAAAGGGCGAGCTATTGAATCAAACATGTGTTAGCTTTAAAACTTGACTTCGAATCTTTTGTTAAGCTAAACACCGACTAAGATCCTTGAATATCTAAAACTTATTAAACACAAGATCATTAGTACCATAATTACATGAGTTAATCATCATCAAATCTAAAATGATCGGCCTTTGGGCCAACAACAAGTTTCTATTTTCAAACTCTTCACAACTATTTTAAGAATTATTAATGTATTTATTCATCTGAAATTTCTTTTATCCGTTGTCTAGTAATAACTCAATATATATATGTATGTATGTATGTATGTATTTATGTACGTATGTATGTGCGTATATAACTAATTCACCTACACATTATCTTAAATCAAGAATCACAATTATTAGGTACTAACACATCTTTATTTACAGTGACTTAATATTTACGTTATTTATTGAACGATGCTCATGTTTTAATGAATAAATCAACAATTATTATATTTAACATGATGAAAAATTATTTATAAAATAAAAAAATTCACATAATTATCACAGGGATGTAGCTTTCTTTCCTGCGATCGCAAACAACTTAAGAATCGTTCAGATCGAATTTCAGAGCTCAAGATATCGCCTGAACACTAAAATCAATAAAATAAATTAGATTTATAATCAATAAAATATAAAATGTAATTATTTTAAATTAACAGGGGGTTTTATGCAAATCTTTCTGGATTTAGAAGCGGGTGGGTTGCTAATGGGTCAGTTTAGATCAATAACACAAGTCAATAGACTTAAGAGAATATGGTATTGGGTTTGGGTTTAATGGATTTGGAGTTAATAGATTATTGGGTTTGGATTTATTAAAAAAGAGAGAGAATGAGAGGGAAAGAAAGAGGGGATATGGGGAGCGGCCAGCAGCGCCTGGCTTATGGCCACGCGGCCGCTCGACGATGACGACTGGCCAGCGGCGACGTTCTGACCGACCGACTAGTGGGGGGAGAGAGTAAGAGAGATTGGCAGTGAGGAAGAGAGAGTGAGAAAGAGAGAGATGAGAAGGAAAAATAAGGAGAAAGAAGGGAAGAGAGAAGGAGAGAAAAAGAATAAGAGGAAAATAGTGGCGGCGACGATCTGACCTAGATAGGGAGAAGCAGTGGTGGCTTAGGCGGCCGACCAGAGGAGGAGTGAAAGGAGGAGAAGAATGGGAAGAAGAAAGAGAGAAAGAAAGGAAAGAGATAGCAAAGAGAAGAGGGAGAGAAGAGAGAGCTCTTGAGAGGAGAGGAAGGTGAGGTTGCGCCGACGACGGTCTGGACCAAAGAGAGAGTGTGAGAAAATAAGAGTGAGGGAGAGACAGTGAGAGGGATAATGTTGAGAGAGAGAGAAAGAGAGAGAGAGAATATGAGAGGGAGATTAATTGAGAGAAAGTGAGAGAGACAGAGAGAAAGAGAGGCGGTGGGTTAAGGCGGTAGATGGATGAGGCGATGGGTTAAGGCGGTGGATGGATGATGCGGTGGCTTACGAGGAAGAAAGAAGAGGATTGGAGGAGAAGAAAATAAATTAATTAATATTATTTAATTGTGTCAAAATTTGACTAGTTCAGAATGGTTCTCAAAAATTCTGTAGAATATTAAATATTATCTGGAGGAACAATGTGAAATCGGATTTAAGAAATTCAGTCTGTGTTTGCAATTAAAAAAAACCTAAAATCGATTAGTGATGCGGTCGACACCGGAATGGCCAGAGTATTGACTAATTTAGAAAAATTCTTAAAAATATGCGAAAGTAGAAAATATGATCTTGAAGAACATTATGAAAGTAAATTCTTAAATTTAACTCCATTTTAAATTAAAAATTATGGAGTCGATTATCGGTATCGGTCGACACCGAACTTGGAGATTTTTCCAAAATAATGCCAAAAAATTTCAAAATTTTTTAGAAAAATCTAAAATATTGAAAATAATATCTGAAGTTAAAATCAGTTCAGTCTGACTATCAAGTAGGTCAAATCAAGTATATACACCGTATCAAGTACTGATACTGTAACACGTAGATCGAAGGGCCGGGGTTACAAATAAGTTATGATAGCTTCACAGATTAAAAGAAATTTCTGTCGCATTAATTTGTTGATTGCCTTGAATGTGTTTCAGCGTTTGAAGTTTTTAAATGGGAACGTTACACCAATACGAGAAAATTAATATTAGGTTTCACTGCCAGTATTTGTGGATATTTTGTTAATACTTCGAGGAGGGATTTTGGTTTTAAGCTAAGCCACTGCTATTTTGATAAGAAAATGGGTCTATTATGATATTAGTTTATCTTTGTAATTAATTTTGATTAAAAAAGGTCTTGGTACTTTTTTCTTTTACTAAAGGCTTTCTTTTTTGCTAATATCAATTGAAGACTTTCTACTTTATTCCATGCATTCTGTTACTGATATACTAGATTTCCTACAGCTTTGAATGAGGCATTGACTGCAGAGGTCCAGCGTCTAAAACTTGCCAATGCTAAAGGGGGTGACAATCATTTATCAAGCAGATCCTCTTCGTAAATCTCAACTAATCCTCATGAGTTCCAGCATCAACAACAATAATGAAGAATAGTGTTGTTAGAAAGCATGAATTATGTCAATAGAATGGAGAGAGACATAATGATCGATCACAGTGGATTGATGCATACTAGCAACTTTTTTACGTAATTATTTCAAATCAACAATCAGTTTTAATATGCAGATCTTATTCATGTGTAAAAAAAGTAATCATTAAGTTACATTGCACTTTATCATGGATATTCATGAATGATTTTGTGTTGATAATAGATCTCAGTTTGTATGTTTGACAATAAAAATAAACAATGACCATTCTTTTAGTAATGTAAGAAGATTCAGTAAATTTGTTAACTTTAAAAGTTTGAAGTATTATATTTGTCTATTCCAAGATCAAGAGAATGAAAAGATGATTCCATCACATCCTGAAAAGCGAAAATCAGAGTCCATATGCAAAAGTTATGATGTTTTCAAGTTACATGAACAGTCCTGCAAAATTTGATTATTTGAAAGAATTAGCAAGAATTAGAAACCGAATTCTAGCCAACTCTTTGCCGCTAAACAAGCCCTGAGTTTCAATAAATCTTTGTTCCAAAATTCAAATAAATAATGAATAGAGAGGATGATAATAGTTGAATCAAGATAATTTTATTTAAGCTTCAAGATTGGACCACTGAATTGGATCTTGAAGATCAAAAGAATCGATGCCACTACTGACCTATCAAATGGTAAATACAAATCTCTCAAACTTGTATTATGATAATGATGGGGGAAAAGAAAAAAGATAGTAAGGTGATTGAAGTTAAAAAGTTAGGAGAGATTGGTATGATTTTCTCTATTATTTCATTGCTGCTATTTTTTTGATATGAATTTCACTGTTGCTATTGTAGAAGTATTTTTCTATTAGCATCCGGTTACAAAGTGTGTCATTTTTTCATGACAAGCTAACGTTTCACATTATTTCTAATGAATCAATCACACAATTCGTGTTTTCAGTACATATGATTTTGTTGTTATTAGTTTATTTTTATTAGTTTATTTCTTACTCCAGAGAGCCCTCATATTCATAACTTAATAAAGATATGATATCAAATCTATGTTTATTACTATTCTTACTGAAATGTTGGAGGAAATTGAGTATTTCTTTATCCCTTCTACTATGAAAATGATTCCTCTTTTTAACTAATATTTTCCATTATTTGGTTTATTTGTTGGCACCATTCTTCGTACAAGAAAGAAGCCTACACGATTTCTGGGTTCTTGGTAAACATAGCTTGTTATATACTTGGCTAAGCTAATCCTCCTAGCCATAAGTCCAAATATGATAAAATCCAAATATAATAAAAGTAAGATTATTATTATGTTTGAGTTCAGTAGGCAAGAGGAGAAAGTTAATAGATAATAGCAATATGACGTCACTAATATCGGGATGCAACATTCAGTAAACTGCTTAATTTATAAGTAGGAGGAGACATCACCAAAATTTTAAGTTAAAAACAAAGTTAGTTTAAAATATAGCTTAATTTACGTGTAGATGTTGGCTTGAGTACGCGACTTATACATTACATGAAGATTTAAAGCTGGTTTGAGAACAATAGTTTTAGATTACATCAGAATTTCAAGCCACTATGCAGAGCTTAAAAAAGTCGTTTGATGTTTTAAAAAGTGGGCAAAGATTTTCGAAGTCAATCAAGGGATACGGTTATAATGCAGAAACTCACAAAAGCTGAGAAGGCCACAAAAGTTTATTTTTGTTTTTATCACTGCTAAGAACTTGTTGAGGGAGTGTTGGTAGTGTCAGCTGAGTGCATTTCTTTTAATGATTATGTATTCTCTTCTGTGTCTGCTTGTGCTGCAGGTGGGAGATGTTGAAGGATGCAATCTATTCCATTTGTTGTGTAATTTCCGTTGTTTTTCTTTCCATAGTGAAAGCTGTCATTAATGTATCGTATATAGAAATCACATGTCATGTTTATTGCTTTGTTGAAAATGTTCTGTATTTTTTAGAGGTTTCTCGGCTGGAGGGACGAAGAACTTATGTGAGATTAGCTTAAAGCGATAGATGATTCATTTAAATCGGTAGAAGATTTCATTTGAGTTGGTCGCGGTGTAGCATTGTATATGCTATAGGATAGTATGTGACTTTTAAGGTATTGTCTATGATGGTTTTTGCTTTGGGTTTCCTTTGAGATGAATTGGTGATCGAGAATCAGAGAAAATGTGTTTGTGTCCATTATCATTATACAATACTATCAATTGCGGTATGCTACTACTATGATATGTTTTTTACATGCTGTGTTTTTTCAGTCTTGATTGTGCTGTGTATTCTATAGAAACTTCTTGCTTTCTATATCTCCAAGTTTATAGTACAGAAAATGTGTAGTTGGATCATGTGTTGTATTGTGGTCTTGCTCAACATTGCACAATGTGTTGCAGTAGTGGGCTTCTAATGTAAGAGATGACAAGTATAAAGAGAGAAAGATAGCAATATAAGTTAACAGAAATAAAGAGGATAACACATTAGTATTTAACGTGATTTGGTCAATGTGACCTACGTCCACGGGAGAAGACAGTAAGAGGAATCCACTAATTAGAAAGGGAGAATATAAGAGATTACAACTCAAATCTCACTCATCTAAACCCAATGAAACCCAACTCACTAGAGCTTAATAAAAGAAAGATAAATGGTAAGAGAAAGGAGAGAACAATACAATATTTAGCAACTTTCTCTTCTCACTTTCTTGCTCTTGCAATCTCATGAATGTGATGCCTATTTATAGGCAAAACTTCTAACCCCTCCATCACTTCATCCTACACATACATCAAAATCATAGGGTGGCTATGATCTTCATAGGATGGTTAAGATCTTCATATGGTGGCTATGATCTTTATAGGGTGGCTATTGATGACTTTTAGGATGGATAGAGATTTCATAGAGTGGCTAAGATCTTCATAGGGTGGCTAATTGATTTTGAGAGAAGGGTCTAAGATTATGATTTGTTTTATTCATTAAAGATATATCAACAAATTTTCACCTTGTCTTGAATGAATAACAAATCTCTCCACCTTAACTTGAACTGTTTGAAGTGTCATTTAGATTCTTACTGTCTTTTCTAACCTCGACGGGCTCAACCTTCACCACTTTGAACACCAAGCAATTCGAGACAGTACTCGAACTTGCGCGAAGGTATGGGCTTTGTCATCATATCTGCTGGATTATTTGCAGTACCAATTTTCTTAACTTTGATGACTTCAATTTCTCGAATGAAGTGATACCTGACATCAATGTGTTTGGTTCTCTCATGATACATCTGGTGCTTTGTCAGATGTATAGCACTCTGGCTGTCACAAAAATACTGTAGTTACTCCTTGGTATAAACCAAGATTTTCAACCAAGCCTCTTAACCAAATAGCTTCTTTCACTGCCTCTGTAACTGCCATATACTCCGCCTCCGTAGTAGACAAAGCAACTGTCAACTGTAAAGTCGCCTTCTAACTAATGGCATTACCTGAAAGAGTGAAAGCATAACCTGTAAGAGATTTTCTTCTATCCAAATTACCCACAAAATCTGAATCCGAATATCCAGCAATTTTGCAATCAGAATTAGTTCCCTGTTAAAACGCAGACCAATATTAGTAGATCCTTTTAAATATAGCAAAATCCATTTCACTGCCTACCAATGACCTTTTCCTGGCATGTCCATATATCGACTTACGACACTGACTGCATGTGAAATGTCCGGTCGAGTGCACGCCATAGCATATATAATACTTCCAACTGCACTGGCATAGGGAACATGAGACATGTACTTCTCTTCTTCATCAGTTTGAGGAGACAAATCTATTGAAAGTCGAAAATGAGCAGCAAGTGGAGTTTTCACATGTTTGGCATCAAGCATGCCAAATCTCTCTAACACCTTCCCGATGTATTTCTTCTGAGATAGGAACAATTTTCCTTCTTGCCTATTCCTGTGAATTTCCATTCCTAAAATTCCCTGCTCCCAAATCTTTTATCTCAAACTCTTGTTTGAGTTGAGCTTTCAACTTATCAACTTCAGACATGTTTTTAGCTACAATCAATATGTCATCAACATATAAAAGCAAATATACAAAAGAACCATCATTAAGCTTCCGGTGATAAACACAACTATCATATTTGCTCCTAAAGTAACCATGCTCAATCATGAAAGTATCAAACCTCAAATACCATTGCCTAGGTGACTGCTTCAAACCATAAAGAGATTTCTTTAAGTCTTCTTTGCCTTCAATAACAAATCCTTCTGGTTGATGCATAAAGATTTGCTCTTCAAGCTCGCCATGAAGAAAGGCTATTTTCACATCAAGTTGCTCAAGCTCTAGATCGAACCAAGCAACCATGGCTAACAACACACGAATAGAGGTGTGCTTCATAACTGGAGAGAATACTTCATTGAAGTCGATAACCCTCTGTTTGACTGTAGCCTTTGGCTACCAAGCGTGCTTTGTATCTTACAGACTGAGCACCAGGAATTCCTTCTTTCTTCTTAAATACCCATTTGCTGTCAATAATTTTCTTTTCCCTGGACGGCTTCACTAACTCCCATGTTTGGTTCTTGTGAAGAGATTCCATCTCTTCAGTCATAACAACAGTTCATTCTGCAAGTTCATCAGAACTGATAGCCTCATTGTAGGTGGAAGGCTCAGGAATCTCAATAGATTCTGCCACACTTAGAGCATAAGCGACCATATCTGCATAGGCGTATTACTTAGGTGGACGGATCTGCCTTCTTACTCTCCCGGTGACAGTACTATATTGTTGATCTTGCAGTGTATCATCACCTGAAGTTAAACCTTGAGCATCATTGACTGGTTCAATGCGAGTGCTCTCCTGCACTCCTTTTGTAACTTTGCTCTCAAGCTCCACCTGCTTGCTTGCTTCCTCTCCTGAACCTGTAATATCAACAACAGACTCCTTTCTCAGTTGAATCATGTAATTTTCATCAAAAGTAACATCCCTACTAATAACAAATTTAGGTGACTTAGGATCAGGACACCACAACCTGTATTCTTTCACCCCAGTAGCATAACCAAGAAATATAGCTTTCTTTGCCCTAGGTTCAAGCTTTCCATCATTTACATGAAAATAAGCAGGGCAATCAAATACTCGTAAATAAGAGTAATTAGCAGGGGTACCAGACCATATCTCTTCAGGAGTCTTAAAATCAATAGCTGTAGAGGGAGACCGATTTACCAAATAGCAAGTTATATTTACTGCCTCAGCCCAAAAGCATTTTGACAAACCAACATTAGAGAGTATACACCGAGCTCTCTCCAACAGTGTCATGTTCATCCTTTCTGCAACTCCATTCTGTTGTGGTGTGTACCGAACTGTACGATGCCGCACAATTCCTTCATGATCAAACTCTATGTAACAGAACTCCATTCCATTGTCAGTCTTGAGACGCTTCACCTTCTTTCCTGTTTGCTTTTCGATCATAACCTTCCACTGCTTGAAGGTAGCAAACACATCACTCTTATGCTTGAGAGGATACACCCAAACTTTTCTGAAATAATCATCAATTAAAATCAGAAGATAACTAACTCCACCTTTCGATGGAACCTGAGAGGGACCCCAAACATCTAAATAGATGTAATCTAAGGTGTCTTTAGTCCTGTGAACACCTGCACCAAAAGAAACTCTGTGTTGCTTATCAAAAATACAAGATTCACAAAAGTCAAGCTTTCCTGTTTTCTGGCCACAAAGCAGACCTTGCTTACTCAACACATGTAGTTCTCTCTCACTCATATGCCCTAACCGTATATGCCACAAATGAGTGGTATCTAAGTCTGAGTCTTCTGACATTGACACAACGACATCACCTGTCACCATACTACCTTAAAAGATATAAAGGGTATTCACCTTCTTTCCTTTCATCACAACAAGAGAGCCTTTGCTAACTCTCAAAACTCCATCTTCAGTTGAAAACTTATATCCGTTGGAGTCAAGGGTACCCAAAGAAATTAAATTTTTCTTCAAATCTGGCACATGCCGAATATTACTCAATATTCTAACAATACCGTCATGCATCCTAATCTTGATTGGCCCAATACCAATTATCTTGCAGGGCATGTTATTTTTCATTAAGACATTATCACCATTAATTGACTGGTAGGTCACAAACCAGTCCCTGTGGGGACATATATGATAAGAACAACTTGAATTAAGAACCCACTCATCTCGTGAACGAGCATCAAATACGGTAACTGAAAGAACCTCATGTGATGTGGAGGGTTCTTCTGCAACACTAACAACCGAAGATTTCTCATCTTGAGATTTCCTCCTTACATTTTCCTTTTTTTTTTTTTGAGCTTAAAACAATCTTTTTTACAGTGTCCAAACTTATGATAATAGTGACACTCAATATTTTTTCTTAACCTAGATTTAGATCTAGATTTTCTTCGAGATTTTTCCCGACCCTTCTCTGTACGACCACGGACGAATAAGTTTTCAGCTTGATCCTCACTTCCTACAACTGACACTTTTTGTCTTAAATCCTTAGAATGTAAGGTCGATTTGACATCTTCTAAAGAAAGTGTATCTCTACCATAGAGCATACTATTAACAAAATTTTCAAAGGAAAGAGATAATGAGCATAATTAAATGAGAGCTTGATCTTCTTCATCTATTCTAACATCAATATTTTTTAAATACATGAGAATTTTATTGAGCTCATCTAAGTGGTCTTTAATTGGCATACCTTCCTTCATGCGAAGGGTGAAGAGGCGCTGCTTCAAGTAGAGCTTGTTGGTTAAGGACTTTGTCATATACAAGCTCTCTAATTTGAGCCACAAATCGATGGCGGTATCTTCATCGGTAACCTCCCGCAAAACTTCGTCGGCTAGACAAAGTTGTATGACACTATGCGCCTTCATCTCGAGTTCTTCCTTTTCATCACTGGACATGGATTCCGGCAACTTATCTTTACCGGACAAGACTTTTAACAAGCCTTGTTGCACCAAAAGAGCCCGCATTTTGACTCTTCACAAACTGAAGCTATTTCTCCCGTCGAATTTCTCCACTTTGTACTTTGCCGAAGCCATCTCGAAACCCACAAGAAAATAACACTAGCTCTGATACTAGTTTGTTGTAGCATGGGCTTCTAATACAAGAGATGACAAGTATAAAGAGAGAAAGATAGCAATATAAGCTAACAGAAATAAAGAGGATAACACATCAGTATTTAACGTGATTCGGTCAATGTGACCTATGTCCACGGGAGAAGACAGTAAGAGGAATCCACTAATCAAAATGGGAGAATACAAAAGATTACAACTCAAATCTCACTCACCCAAGCCCAATGAAACCCAACTCAATAGAGCTTAACAAAAAAAAGATAAATGGTAAGAGAAAGGAGAGAACAATACAATGTATAGCAACTCTCTCTTCTCACTTCCTTACTCTTGCAATCTCATACAATGTGATGCTTATTTAAAACTTCTAAACCCCTTCATCACTTCACCCTACATATACATCAAAATCATAGGGTGGTTATGATCTTCATAGAGTGGCTATTGATGACTTTTATGGTGGCTAGAGATCTCATAGAGTGGCTAAGATCTTCATAGGTTGGCTAATTGATTTTGAGAAAAGGGTCTAAGATTATGATTTGTTTTATTCATTGAAGACATATCAACACAGTGAAACCTTCTTCTTTTCACTGATCATAGTAAGGCCCCTAAAGAGTTGTAACTATGCTATTTTTTTTTCCCAGTTGCCTCACGGTGCTACGGGGATCTCGCTAATAGGTCAGATACTCTATAGTGAAGTAAGGACGTAGAAACTCTATCATGTTGGTATGGTTTGCTTCCCATTTTCCCACTCTGATCTCTTCTCCATCTGATTTAACAATCTGATGGATGTCCCTGGTTTCTTTCTTCCTGTGAAGTCCTTTGTTTCAAAAGTAATTTTGGCGAATTAGGAAGCAGTTGATGGCAGCAGTAGATCCAGCATTTTGTGATATGCCAATCAAGCTGTTTTTCCTGACTTTTGGGTGTGAAATTTTTTCTTCTTCTGTTGTTTTTCTCAACTGGGTTTCGACTGTAATACTCAGATAAATTTAGGGCCAGACTCTCACATGGTAATATTTGCAGCAGGCATATAGTGTTGAATTCTTTATATTTCAGGATGAAAATATAATTTCTGGAGAAAGGCATCATAATTCACACGATAAAGAGTTTGGACTGTGCTGTAGGATGTCTTAAGTTTGAGCCAATGCCAACTGACTATGTTCCAAAAATCAAAATGATGAAATGAATTTTTAATAAATCTTGGTTCCAAATTTCCAGTTAATAATACATAGAAAAATGATAGAAATTGAACCAAAACAGTTTTATTTAAGTGTCAAGATTGCTGGAGATAAAAAGGATCAACCAAATGGCACCGAATCTTCCAAACTTGCTTTTTATCTTTGTGTGAATTATACGAACACCCCTAACATTTTAATGTTTGTCATTTTACTCTTTTATTGGTTTTATTTTTTGTCGCTTGACCTTACTGTTATCCTTATATTATTCCTCCTCATCCTCAATTTTATTCTCATTTCTCATTAATTAGTTCTAATCCTAATGTCCACAGTAATGGGAGAAATAAGGGGCTGTTTGGTTGCAAGGAAGTGCGCGGAAGTAAGGAAATAGGGAAGTATAATTGCTCACTTTTCTATCTATCCAAACACCGGAAAAAGAAATTAAGAAAATTCTTTTTCCTTTTCTCTTTTTTCTTTTACACAATCATTTCCTCACTTTCAGAGTGCTACAGTTAATTTTGTGGTCATGTAAATCTCATTTGTAATAAGTTGCAGCACGAGACAGTTAATTTTTGATCATGTAAATCTCACTTGCATTCTATTTACAATCTATTTTTTATTTTTCTTAATTAATTTTTATTTTAATATTATTTTACGGTCAACTTTTTGGTCAACATTACCATCCAAACACCGGAAAAGACAACATTTTCAAACCACACTTCCCAACAACATCCAAACACCGAAAAACTTATCAATCAATTCCCAAGTTCCAAATAGAATTATTACCACTTCCTCAATTCCTCACTTCCACCCTTAACCAAACAGGCTTAATAAAAGATTTTCGCATGATTATCTTGAATATCTCAATTGAGAATAAGCGTCAATAAAGAGTTTTAGAGAAAGTTCACGTCTGATGTTTACCCCTATTCTTTCTCATTTTCTTTTGAAGTAACTTACATATAAGTCATTATACCTGATCAAGTAATGGAGTTAGTGAATGTGACAGAAAAAAGGAGAGTTGAGTGATTAAAAGAAGGGGGAAGTGAATATTAAAACATTAGGAGAGTTTGGTAGGATTTTCTTTCTATCATTTCATTACAAACTTTACTACTATTGCAAAAGTATCTTTCTGCTGGCATCTTGTTTCAAAGTAAAGTGTGTCACTTTTTCATGATAAATTTAAAGTTTTACTTCCTGTTTGGTTAAGGGTGGAAGTGAGGAAGTGAGGAATTGAAAAAAGTAATAATAATTTCCTTTGGAACTTGAGAATTGGCTAGTAAGTTTTTCAGTGTTTAGATGTTGTTGGAAAGTGTGGTTTGAAAAATGTTTTGTCTTTTTCGATGTTTGGATGGTAATGTGAAAGTGAAAGTGAAAAAGTTGACCACAAAGTTGACCGTAAAAAATATTAAAATAAAAATTAATTAAGAAAAATAAAAATAGACTGTAATTAGAATGCAAGTGAGATTTATATGGTCAAAAAATTAACTGTTTTATGCTACAATTTATTACAAATGAGATTTACATGACCACAAAATTAACTGTAGCACTCTGAAAATGTGAAAATGGTTGTGTAAAAGAGAAAAGATAAAAGGAAAAGAGGTTTTCTTATTTTTCTTTTCTGGTGTTTAGATAGATAGGAAAGTGAGCAATTATACTTCCCTATTTCCTTACTTCCGCCCACTTCCTTGCAACCAAACAGCCCCTTTGTTTCTATGGAACCAATCACGCAAAATCATGTTATTATTCACGTTCTTAATACATTCGATTTGTTTCTTTATTTTTTTTTTCTCCTTGAGAGCCCTGTGTTTGCAACTTTAATAAAAACATCATATCAAATCTATTATTATTTACTGTGCTTATTAAAATGTTGGAGGAAATCGAGATTTTTTTATACTTTCTAGTACGAGAAAAATTCTTTTTTTCAAACTAAAATTTCCCATTAAATAGAGTCTAAATGATAAATTTATTGTTTAGTTGATTTGGTCACACTAGTCTAAGCATAAATAACAAATGTACATCAGTTTTTTCTCCCACCTTAGAGAGCCAAAAGAGGAAGTTAATAGATTTTGAACAATATACACGAATGATATTCACCATGAACATTTTTCTATAAATTGCATACTAATAGTAAGATAATGATAGGTTTGAAGCGTAATACAATTATGTATTCAAAGATGATAGAGCATACGGAGATTAATTCTTTGTTTCTAAGTTTCCTAACATTGGTTTAGACTCAATTATCTTTTTGTGGACGATTTATGAATTATTTCTTTATCATTCCAAGAAAGTTGGATTGATACTCACTTTGCTAAAGATTGACGTGGAAACAATTTTTTAAGGGATTATAGAAATATAATATCTCACAAGCATTTGTCTTCAAAGAAGTATTGTGATCAATTCTTGCACATTGATCATGAGTAGACACAATGGTAGATTTAAACTAACTATTAGCAAAATATGGTAGACCTGTACGATCGAGATTTAAACTAAAAAGATTAGCAACATATGAGGATCAGTGTTAATCGAAAAATATGAGTATTTCCTCTCAAGTATAGTCCTCAGGTCTACGCATACACACATTAAAAAAAACGTCTATATATATATATATATATTTTTTTTCACTCCCTGTACTAAGAGTAAGGGTCTACTTGATTGCTAGGAATTGGAGGAAAAAATGAGACTTGATGGGGGCACAAATCACATGGGCACCTATTTCTCCCCTTCATTTCTCAACAACCAAATAACAAGGTAAAAGATTAAATGCTTGTCTCGAATTCTTTTTCCGCCCCTTTTGAAAATCCAATTCTAGCTGAAAATTGGGAATTGGCTAGAAAAGTTGAGAAAGAGAAGAGAGATTGCAAGAATAACATTGTAAAATTTGAAAAGTAGGTGAGACAAAAAGAGGATGTTTGTTTGTAAGAGTCGGGGTTGGAAATCTTGTAGCCCTGACAAAACGTGCTTTTCATAATGACGCGAGCCCCCATTTTTTTTTTTCTCACTGTCCTTTTCATCACGAGGGGAACGGAAACGAGTTGAATCCGCTTGACACGAGCCCCGTTCAAAATGACGTGAGCCCCCACTTTTGTTTTCCCATTATCCTTTCTATCGTACGAAACGAGCGGAAACGAGTTGAATCCACTTGACACGAGCCCCACGCGTGAGAAAGCTCCAATGATGACAGATTCGACTTTTAATAATTTTACCAAACATGCCCAAAGATTCTAAGAGATAAAATATTAAATGAGTGAGGTGGAGATAATGTCATCGTTCTTCTGATCACAGAAGAATCTAATGTAACCAAACACCTAAAAAAAAAAAGTGTTCGTAAGATTTGTCTTCAAAAAAGTGTAAAGATTTTTACCAAACACGGTCTAAAGATTCTATTTCTCTGTACAACAAAACACTGTTTCATTTTATTTTTCTTGTGAGCTCTACTGTCACATTAGATTCCAACCAAATTTCTCTTATCGTGAGATCCACATCGATTTTTATTATTTGTTTTCCCTATAACGTGCGACGTTAGACTCCAACCCTCAAATTTCTCTTGTTGTGAGATCCACAACAATTTTTCTTATTTCTTTTCCCTAAACCAATCATGCCCTAAGATTGAACCCCACGTCTTAGAGCCCAATTAACATTCTTTTCTTCCCTCACGGATTTTGTTTTTCTTACTTTTGGCTGAAAGCATGGGTAACAGGTTTGGAAGGCATTGAAGTATGGTGGTCAACAAGACAATAACCATTTGTTGTACGGAGCCAAATTGTGTTGACAGTGAGTGTTTGTTCAGATCCAGTCACAGCAAAACTTGAAGAAAATAGGTACAGGCTCAGATTTGTGTGGGGGAGGCTGTCAGAAACTCCATGTAAACTGACAGCCCAAAATTCTTTCATGCACCTCTCAAATTTGACCCACCATAGGACCCACAAAATCAGAAAAAAATAGACACTTTTCAACTCATTTTCTCTGAAACAAACGTGTCGTTGAATCCACAGAGCTCAAGATGCTGCAAGGAAAAGCTGTCTACTAAAAACAGGGCAACTCCACATTTTCACGCTCATGAGCTGCTCCGAGGTCAATCAAAGTTGGGGCGCCTGTTGGCTGCGACTCGATCTGAACAAACATACACTGTCAACAATTTGGCTCCGCGCATGAAATGGTCATTGACCACCTTACTTCAATGCCTTGCAGACCAGTTACATATGCTTTCAACATGGCTTGGTTCCATGTATTGTGGAGATGAATGCTTTCACCAGGCTTTGACTTGGAAGCTGAAACGCCAAGAGGAAAGCAACTGGTCATAGAAATTAACACCTCAGGTTGTGATACAAAATTGCACCATTAATAGATGAGAAGGCAGCAGGGGCACAGTCACAATTATGCAAGATGATCACTGAAAGCTCTTTGAATTCAAATGAAAAATACATTTGCCGATCACTGGAGAAGAACATCAAAAGTCAAAGTTGGGAGAGATCAAAGACTGGAAGTCCCTTGCCGATCGCTCACCTGAGAAGAAGATGCTCGCTTGAGCTAGCTGAAGCATATGATTATCGTCCGCTCAAATGAATTCTTGTATCAAATTCAAACCCAGTAGGAAAAGTTAATTACATTGTCAACAACAGCCAACTCCAGGATGCAACTTTTCCCAACTGGATCTGCTTCGCAAATGCATGGTTGAAACAACAGAGCCTCCAATGGTGAGCCTAGTGTTTGTGCCTTCTCATTCTCTCCATGTGGTTCACACTGTATCTTTGCGCTTCTTTATTCTGGACGAGGCACGTAAAGGGAAGTGGAAGAACTGAGAAGAAAAGATGCTTGCTACCTGAAGAGAAGATGAGTCAGATGCTTTGGAAATTGCCCGAAACCACGCAATGATTTGGCTGAGAGAGGCTTCCACTTTCATTTCTGAGAGTGCAGACTGAATATGCACTGTAAGCAAAGAAGAAGGAAAAAACAATGGCTGTTTGGATTCAAGGAAGCGGGCGGAAGTGAGGAAGTAGTTTCTTTTTTTTTTCTTTTTAGAAAATGAGAATTCGTGTGTATCATTTACGATATTTGATTGATAGTTGAGAAGTGAAAATGAAAAGGTATAATGTGTTTAGGTTAGTAGCATGACAGTGCAACTGAAAAGGATGACCACAAAGTAAACCGTAAAATAATATTAAAATAAAAATTAATTATGAAAAAAATAGACTGCAATTAGAATGCAAGTAAGATTTACATGAAAACAAAATTAACTGTTTTGAGTTACAACTTGTTACATATGAAATTTATAGGATCACAAAATTAACTGTAGCATTCTGAAATTGAGAAAATAGTTATGTAAAAGGGAAAAGAGAGAAAAATTCCTGTTTTCCTTCTCCAATGTTTGGATGGACAGTAAGAAGCGAGAAATGACACTTTCTCACTTCCTTACTTCCGCCCACTTCCTTGAATCCAAACAGCCCCGCTACAAATGACGTGAAATATTGGCATTATTTATACACATGTTATTATCGAAGTAGAATCCGTTTTAAATCTGGACATATGTGAAGTGTAAACTGAGACGGAAACATGCGCTGTAAGCAAAGAAGAAAGAAAAACAATGAAATTACTACAAATGATGTGAAATATTGGCATTATTTATACACAGGTTATCATCCAAGTAGAATCCTCTTTAAATCTGGACATATGTGAAGTGCAATCTGAGACTGAAACATGCACTGTAAGCAAATAAGAAAAACAATGAAATTACTACAAATGATGTGAAATATTGGCATTATTTATACACAGGTTAGTAGAATCCTTTTAAATCTGGACATATGTGAAGCAGTGTAAACTAAGACTGAAATAAACCACCTGTAATCCATCTTAACTGGAAGAGGCAAAGTTGGGCTGCAGCATGAACAAAGTTTCTTGGACTGCAGCTTTCATACTGCTATGCATCAACTGTATAGTTTTTCTTCACCTGTACAAAAGGGAAAAAAGAGGGACGAAAAAAACAAAAAGACAGTTAAACTATAAAAGGATTGTCATAAGACAAGTGGACAATAAAGATGGGGCTTAGTCCTGCAACCGTTCCATGGATGGTGAGGGATAAGTCCATTACCATCCCATTCTTCATTGCAAAAATTTACAATTTTAAAATAGTTTCAAAAATTAAATATACATGGAACCACATATATACTTACAAGACCTGCCTAAACAAAGTTTCATCCTAAAAGATACCTCAGCCGACAGAATCTTCAATCATCACATCGTTGCCATCTTCAACAGAATCCCCATCAGTGTCATCGTCATCACTGGAATCGCTCCCTATATCTGTTTCAGCATCAGACATGGACTCATTCCTCTTACCTCCATCATCAGCACTAAGAAATTGCTGTTTGAACTCAGGTGCAACAATTTCAATCATGGCATTCAGAGCCCGGTGTTCCTCGCTCAGTTTGGTGGTGATGGTTGGAACGTTGCTTTGGCTCCCGGCAGCCTGGCCATCAGAGCACAGAAGTAGAGCTGCAGCAGCATCAGCATCACCAGCCACATCACCACAACAAGCAGCAGTGTCCTGAACATGTTCATTAGGGTCTCCTGGGCTCCTAGGAGATTCATTCTCCCCGTTTACAGAGGGAGCTGTGCTCACCGCCCAGCTCCCAACAACTTCAGAGGCTAAGAGATCAGCAGTTCTGATTGCACCAGTCTCTGTGTCCTCCATCCTCGATTGGGAAAAGTCACCAGCTCTATCTTCAGGCTCTGTAGTGTTGGGATCCAAGTTATCTTGGATCTGCGCTTCTTCATCCAGCTGCATTGTATCTCCTGCTAGATTACTGCATTTATGAAGAGCAGCTGTTCTGTCATCAAACCCAGCATCCCCAAATTGACTTTCTGTTCCCAGAACACGCTCGGTGTCAGAAGGGTCCCCATCAGGAACCACTGCCGTTCCAACGCCATCTATATCTGAGACAAATTCTTTAGCCACCAACTTGTCAGAGCTCGTGCATTCTAAATCTTGAGTATCTCCATCTTGGGTCCTCAGATCACAATCATGCTTCTCAGTAGTGCTGGCATCATCTGAGCTCTCTCCGGCAGCACCGGTATTCTTTGGAGTGGAGGTTCCAGAAGCTTCCCTGTTGTTGTTTCTCGGGTGAGTTTCATCTCTAGTTTTGACATATGTTGCATTTACAGCTTCTGATGGTATTTCATTCAAATCAACACCGGCTAACGTGTTAGAATAGTTCTCTTCATCCTCCAGAGTCTTCTGCATTGCCTTCAGTTGTTCTTGCTGTTTTGCAAATAATGCAGAGATCTCCTCGGTTGTGGAATAAAAGGCACGCAATTGAGTCTCTCTGCATGTGCACACGAGTCATATAGGCAGTTAGCAGTTACAATAATCTACAAATGTAAATAAAAACTAAATGCCAAAGAAACAATGACTGCCAGACAAGACTAAAATGTACTGCAGATAGGGACAAAGTAACAGAAATGTCTCCTCATAAATTCATTTCCTCCTGGCCCACGGCAGAGAAATAGGATAAAGGTTTGCTCATGGTGTTGATGCTACCGCTGCTGCTTCTGAGATGACATAAACCATTGAAATTAGCTAAAGCCAGAGGAACACAACTGAGATTTGAGACAATGAAAAACTATCCTCCTGGTTGCCAACTTATCGTGAAACTTCGGAACTTATTGTAGAATTCATAAGAATAACAGTTCTAAGCAACAAACGAGCCTCCCATGAAGCCTAGATGATGTGCAAGGAGGTAGTGGGACCTAATTATGAGACACAGAATCCTATTTGTTCTATTTGACAGAACCTCCCCTGATCCACAGAAAAAGTCTAATCAAAAGGTTGATATATGAAAAATGAAAATCCAATCATCCCTGAGCTACAAATAACTCAGGTTACCGATCCTGAAATGATCCCTAATTCCTGTTTCCTTGCATGCATCCTGCATGTAAAATTATACATAAGATGAAATCTTGAGACAGATGTAAAGGGTGTTGCTTCCCCCAAAAGACTTTGTCGGGAAACTGTTCGTATCAAGGTCACCACAGTCAATTGAGCCACACAAAGCAGTGAACCACAAAACAAAAGTTTGTCGTATTGCTCAATAAAAAAAGGGAAACAAATCCAGTAGGTGATAGTCACAACAACAGTTATAGTGAGTAGTTATGTAGCATGGACACTCCTATCATGAAGCCGTATCGTGTCAGACACACGTATTGTGTGTACTTTTAAAGAATTTGTCGCATGTCAGCATGTCGTATCCATATTGATATGGCCGTGACTGTGAAACATAGGAAAGTACTTACATCATCAACTTGGCAAACTCGATTTGAATTTAACACATAAAAGTTAGTGGCTCCGGTTCCCATGTCAATGTAATCCAGGTCATAATAGGTTGACCCAGCTAAACCCATACAATAAATGGGTTAGCTTTCAGTCTCAGCCTCTCAGTCATTAGCCTATTTGACTCTATATGACCCTTCAAGTTTCAAACTGGATTAACACCTTCTACGACATAAATCAATTCCCAACCTATTAAATTTTAGTGCGGTGACTTAAAATATCCCATTTCCCGTCAAATTGAGAACTCAAGACTAGAAGATAAAGAGGGTAAATGCCTGAAGACACCTCCATATCGTCCAAGGGAAACGAAACAGGTAAGGCCCTGCATTACCTTTTCACCTGCATGATTTTGTTGGCCCAAAGGTCTATCACTCTAATTTTGATGATGATTAACTCATATAGTTATAGTACAAATGACCTTGTGTTATTTAAGTATCAGATATTAATCAAAATCTTAGTCGGTGTTTAGCTTCTTCAAAATACTCAAAGTTATGTTTGAAGCTAACACATCGATTCAAGAGCTCAAGCATATAGAATATATCAAGAACTCTAGAAGGAGTCTAACTCAAAGGAATCAACTTTGGATCAAGTCAAGATGGAGAAGAAGATCTACATCAAGAAGAAGACTTGAGTCTAGAGTTTGTATGTTTAAATTTATGTAAAGTTTAGATTTGACTTGACTGCTCAAGCTTACACACACAAGTTTAATAGTTTTTGGTTTAACCCCTTTTTAAATTTATGAGTAGATTTTATCAAAAACAAGTTCATATATTTTATGTGTATTGGATTCTGTTCATATACATTGATGCTTCAAAAGAGTTTAAGAAACTCGTTTTTGTATTTATACAAGTTTTGAAAAAACTTATTTTTCAATTTATAGTTTATTTTGAAAAACAATTTTATGTTCTCAAAATGGTTTTGTATATCTCAAATGAAGTTCACATGTTTGCAATATGTCTTGATTTTTTAATCACATATTTGTACTTTAGTATATTTACATAAACTAATTTTTGTAAATTTTACAGATTTATTTGGATTTAAAATGTATTTTAAAAGAAAAAGAAATCAAAATTTAGGTTGAGCCCAGTCGACCGCTAGCCAGAGCAAGTTGCTTTGTCGGTCGACCGCCCAGTAAACTGGCATGCACAGCCTTGTGCTTGTGCATGTCGGTCGACCGACCGATCGATCGCAGAAGAAGCAATGCTCTCTGTTTCTGGGTTTCGATTGACCGCTTGATCGACCGCCAGTCAACTGAGCTTCTATTTTTTAGCACAGTCAACGGAGCGGTCGACCGCCTGCTCCAACGACCATTTTTATAGTTGTTGGCGGTCGGTCGTCGAGCTCTGGGAAATTGCCAGAATTGACTAGTTTCTGTTTTGAATGATTTTGTTTTATTCTCAAACGGAAATATTTTACTTTATTTGGATTTAATCAATATTTTAACACCTGAGTTTACTTTATATCTATAACCCTCTCTACCCTATTTCTATAAATAGGGGTCATAGTTGAGAGTTTTATATAAAATTTTGATACGAGTTTACAAGATTTTTGAAGAGAAAAATTTGTGTTTAAAGTTTTGAAAAAGTTTTAGAAAATTAAGAAAACTAGTTTTTGGAAAATACAAGCTTTGGGTTTCTAATTTCTATATCTTCAAAGAAGTTTTCCCAAGTGTATTCTTTAGATTTATTTCCAAAATCTTTGTTTGCTTACAAGCTTAAGCTTTCATCTCCAAATCTATTATTTAGGATCTTATATTGTGAGATTTCTAGTCTGTGATCTTCGTGATCGCCAAGTGTTGTATTCCTCAAATTGTTTTGTGTTACCCTCTTGTGTAGAGGTGTATTTGCTTTGTGATTGTCTAAGTGCCATCCTCTTATGTAGAAAACTATTGGCTTTATGCCCTCCTCTTACGTAGAAGATTGTTTCTTCTGTGGAGTTTCTTTGTGGAGATAGTGAAAATCTTTCTAGGTGAAGGCGGGGACGTAGAGCAAGTAGTTCGAATCTCGAAACATATTCTCGTGTTTGCGTTTGCCTATCTCTCAATTCAACTACTCTTGTTTATATTTGCATTGATATTATTGCTCATTTATGTATATGCTTGATATTGTACTTACACTTGTATTGACCCAAAGAGCTATTATAACACCTCAATTCTTATAAAAGAAGAATCTTGAGGAGAAGTTCTAGTGCCCTTACCGGGAATTCACCTTCACTCTTTGGTTATATATTGTGTTTTAGTTTTAGTTAGCATAAAAGCTTTAAATTCCGTATTTGATTAGCACTTCACCTGTTCAACCCCCCCCCCCCCCCCCCCCCGCTAGGTGACTTTACATGTTTGCCAGATTTCCATGCTCCTAATTCTCTTATAACTAAGTTTGCCTCCCGCTTTCGACTTTCTCGTGTTCATATCTCATCCTTTTTGGATTCTCATCTCCCGTCTCTCGATCAATCAAACTTCTAATAATCAACCAGCATCTCTCACAAAAACATGTTAGATAAGCCTGTCTTTAAAGATGCACCTGAAACCCAAATTGACCTGATTTTCAAACAGACTATGCAGATTAGGTTTGGATAGTCATATATTGTTATCGAGCTCATGTTTTATATTGGGATCCGTCCATGGACAAGTTGGGTTCACACTAGATGAAATTTCTGTATAGGTTGCTTGTGACTTGATCTTGACCAGAGCAAACTGACCCATTGCCGCACTTGCATCGACTGATGATTAGAGTTGGAAATGGGCCTGGGCCAGCACGAATTTTCTTTGCTACATGATGTCGAACATGGTACTCTGGACCACGCCTAGGCCTCAAATTTACGGCCTATATTTATTTTCGGGTTGTGCATGGGCTTACCTCATGGCACGACACATCTCATGGCACGGCCCATGCATGACAGGTATGGAGGCCCAAGGGAAGCACGAGTTAAATAATACTTTAATTAACTAATAATTATCTAATATAATTTATATACTATCTAGAGGTGGCAATCAGGTCGGGTCGGGTCAATTGACCCGACCCAGTAATAGACATGAACCGGGATCAGAATATTAATCGAGTCAAGTGACTAAAATCCGGATACAAACCGACTGATAATCAGGTTACCCAAACCCGACACAGGTAGCCCGTTTAGCAGCCATTTTTTTAAGTTTTTTTCTTTGCAAAAACATGCAAATTCTGTCTTTCCCAAGGTTTGAAGCATTGTCCCCAGTTCAAGTTGTAACTACTAAGTTGTATAATATATATAAATTGGATCAATTGGGTCAAGAAGTCATACCCTAACCCAAACCCAATTACAATTAAGAGTTGACCCATACCCAAATATTTGCGTCGATTCGGATTTGACCCATCAGGTCGAGACCCATTTGCCACCCCTCATACTGTCATACTAACTTAACTCATAACTAAATATAGTAAAGACTGAATTTGAAAAGTTTAGATTGGCTTGTGCTATTAGTATTATTTATTTAGTTTTTATGCTTATTCTCTTTTTAGCTTGTCACATGTTAAGCTATTAGTATTTTTTTAGTGTCATATTGTTTAGTTTATTCTCTTTTTAGCTTATCAAGTATTGTGTTATTTAGTTTTACATTAATTCCAATAAATTATATTATTATAGATAAACAAATAAGAAACTCAAATTAGATACGAAGTAGGTCGGCCTGATTCAAGCACGATGGAGGCACAAATAGGTTAGCTCAGTAAGACAAGTAGGTTGGCCAAACACCTAGAGTTCTAGACTCTAGGTCATGCCTAGGTCTAGCCATTTTTATGTGGTCAAGCATGACACTTAGGGGTGCAAACAGATTAGATACCGATCAGAAATAACATTTACCATTTTTGAATCTATTTATAAATCACAGATGCAGATACGAGATACAGATATTGCTCGGTAAGGAAAACTCACTCATATCTATAACATATCCATCAAAATTGGATATAGATACGCTTCAGATATGAGGGAAATAGATATGGATACAAATCATATATAAGAAAAGTAGACACGGTTATGGATTAATTAAATAAATATGCTAATATCATCATTCATCTTAACTAAAATAAAAAAAATATTACTTCTATTTCCACTAATTCTAAGATCGAATTGGTTTTCATGATATCTGGATAAGTTAAAAAATTAACAATAATTTAACAAACAAGTTGAAAAAATTTAAACGCACATAATATAAATTTCAAAAACTAAGCAAAAAATGAACTGAATTCTTTTAAAGGAAGAGAGACTAATTATTAAGTTACCAGGTATACTTATTAGTTATTAATCAATACTATTATTGATTACTTATTACTAATATTATACTACACTTAGTTACTTATTAGTTAGTAGTTACAATCTATAAATTATTAATACATTAGTATAAAATAAGTTGCATATTATCAATAAATTGTTATATATACAGATATTTGTATCTGTTTCTACTTTTTTTAACATTATCCATATTCGTTTCCGTATCCACATCTTTTTTGAATCGATGTCCGAATCCGTATCTGCTAGATATAGATTTCCATACTCGTATCAGCATCAAAGAGGATATGGATCCAAATCGAAACGGGTATATCTACATCCGTTTGCACCCTAACAAGTGAACTATTTCCGTATCTGCTAGATATAGATTTCCATACTCGTATCAGCATCAAAGAGGATATGGATCCAGATCGAAACGGGTATATCTACATCCGTTTGCACCCTAACAAGTGAACTATTTCCGTATCTGCTAGATATAGATTTCCATACTCGTATCAGCATCAAAGAGGATATGGATCCAGATCGAAACGGGTATATCTACATCCGTTTGCACCCTAACAAGTGAACTATTTCCGTATCTGCTAGATATAGATTTCCATACTCGTATCAGCATCAAAGAGGATATGGATCCAGATTGAAACGGGTATATCTACATCCGTTTGCACCCAGCAAGTGAACTATTTCATCCAGTCTGCATCCCAATTCACTGAAGAGTTGATTGCACAAACACCACAAAATATTGTTTAGACTCACTTTGATATTTCTTCTTCTTTTTTTTGAGTGAACTCTCAATATTAAGTTGGTGAAAGTTGTATTGCAAGCGTTTCCTCACATTGATCTTGCTGTGAATTAAATTAAGTGGGAGGGTGACAAGCCAGAAAGTAAATTGTGCTTTCTGAAATAAATCAAATATAAAGTCCATAAAGTTAGGTAGGCACCCATGTCTTCTCTGCTATGTGCTCATAAAAACTATGTCCTTCAATAATTGATACACTTAATGTTGACATGTATCACATCCAATTATTATTTTATGGATACTTCAGATTTAGCACTCATTGACTGGTAGAACATGTGGAAGTGGAAAAAGAAACTTAATATGCAGGGGAAAAAAGACTACCTTAAGATTCTCATGATTTGTAACTTCCTAGAGAAGGAATTTTACACCAATCTGAGAGTTAGTGGACTGTATGAGGGGTTTTCTTATTTTGGTTATGCACCACGGACAACCAACTTTTATGGAAAAAGGATTACATAATGATGCCCTCCTTGAGATATGTACTTCAGGTGGGAGACTAAGAACAAAACTAAAATATTTATACAAAATGAAACATCAGTTGTAATGTCAGAAAAACAACTCATTATCCAACCTCACCCAGCTTAAACAAAACACGCAGCGTTGAGTGTTGTGCCAGAATTATATGAAATATATATTATACTAAAAGATGCTACCATGTTATAGGAAGGTCATAATATCTCAAGTATTCTTCAGTACAACAAATGCATGAACCATTAAGAGAAATTTTCTCTAAATATGGCATTAGCATTATCTCTAAATAGTAGCATTATCATTTGCTAAATCTCTTATGCATTGTTGTTAGAATGCAGGAGGAGACCATCAGCAATTCTCTAAAGGGATTTCTGTGTATCTAACCTTGTATTTTCATAATTTACATATTTCTCCCCTCGATAGGCATATTTTCATACATGCCCTAGTGTTTTAAAGATATACTGCAAAAGAACTCCTATTATTCTTTGTTAACAGCAAATGGATATTTTTTCTGAACTTTTATAGTTATTGAATAAAAATCAAATTTGGACACAATTGTCCTCTACTTTTCCACCCAAATTAGGTGAATCTCTATTCTCTTCCAAAATATATAATCCTCAAATCCTGATCTCTTCACCTCTCTTTCTTCTTCTTCCCCCCTTTCAATTCCTATCCATTCTCCCATAAATTTCTGCAGGGTCAAAAATCGTGTCCCAAACGAGTTACCCTCTAGAATGGATATGATACAGATAGAAATTGCTTTTTACGTATATCCCTAAAATTCCCTCTACGAAAGTAGAAGTTTATTACTTTGGGGCCCAGTACCTCCAATAGACTCAAGAATTTATTGTTAATTACCCTTTCGGGCGAACCAAAGGTACCTCCAATTAACGGGTTATATAATTTGATATGAACTCAAACACATAAGCTAAATTGAATATTTGAACAAACTATGAATTTTAGTATGCAGATGACTTAATGTTGGCAAAGGCATACACGCAAGACTTTCATCCCACAGAATCTCTCCTTCTCTTGCTTTCTTTTCGTCCCTTTTCTCCTCTCTTTCTTCATTCTTTTTTTTCTTTTTTTCACTTGCCTCTCTCTCTTATTTTTTCTTTTCTATTCCACCATTCTCTAAACCAAGCGTCTTTTTTTAAATAAGTAGAAGCGAGAATTGACAACAACAATAGCTCCAAGGAGGTGTGAGGGGGTAGGGTGCAATTTATTTAAATTGTTGTTTCACACGAGCCTCAATTATGATAGGAGAGTAAGTAGATTTATGTCAGATGTTGCCTTTAATTGCACCCAGTGGGTATTTATGCCACTTTATTTTCTTTTAATGATGATATTAGACACTGTCGGAATGACCCAATTTAAGTTAAAAACATAACGGCATGTAGACAATACTAATATGCAAGAAGAAATATCTAACTTTGCAAAAAACGCAAGGGTATATATGCAAAAATCCCTTTTTAAAAATTAGAAAAATAGACTACATTTCAGTTCATCAAAGAATAACTGACAACATAATGAATTCCAAAGGAACTTCAGACAATAAGTTTAGGTTTGGCTCTTTTGACCCATAAGTTTGTCTTAAAGGAAGACAACCATGTTCAACATATCTTATCCCTGACAACCACAGTTTAGTCAAGGGGAACTTCTGATATAGCTTCCTGGTTAAATTACCCAATCTATAGTGACTTGGAAATTTGACCGAACCCGAGAAACTAATCCAGGCCCATGCTTGGGCCATAAAAAGGTCAGACTGACTGACCCATGTAAAAATGGTTTAAGCTCATGCCGGACCACTTTACCAGAACCAAGTGTGTTAAATATGTTAATGGTAATGTGATGTGGAACGGAAGGAATTTTAGGGTTTGTGGTGGGGATTTGGTGATTTTTTTTTTTTTTTTTTTTTTTGGGGGGGGGATAAGAACTAGGGTTTTTAAAAAATAACAGAAGAATATGATCACGAATCGCAATCCAGATCTTGGCTTCACCGTCGTTGATTCAATCTATGAGATTAAACCAAAACCAAAGCAAATAACTTATCAAATCATTGATAATCATAGTCTGCCTATTCTAATACAAGCCTTGGCCTTTTATAGACCCATACGAAATGAATTTTCCCATCACAACCGGTGCAGGACTAAATAAAATAAAACAAATAAAAGTCTAAATAAAAAACTACATAAAGAGAGCTATAGTAGCATGATCCCCGTCAATTCTCCCCAATTTGAAAGCATTAACAAATGATGCATCATGTCGAGACTATAGTGGTGAAGGTGGAGATGGCCTCCGTGACGGGTTTACTGCAAAGGATGATAGCTCAATCAAGACACAGATAGTAGAGGGGAGCACCATTGTTGTTAAAGATTAAGTTGATACTAGGATCACATGGGTGTCCAACTCGCCAGTCATAAGAGCAAGCCTCCTCAAAAATCTAGGAAAACTTGCGCGCCAAGCGAGTGACTCCCTCACAATCTCAGAGTGACTCGTAACAATCACCTCACTGTCAACTACAAATTCCTACGACATACTATATGGATATACAGAAAATTTGTAGTTTTCATCGCAATTCGCTAAGTTTCTAGTGATATTATCATGTGCAACAAACAAATGCAATGCAGTAGGCGTTCTAAACATAACTCCTAACAATAGGAAAAAAAGAGACATGGGATGCCTAGGATGACACACATTGAACCTCGCTGATGGTAAATTGGACCCAGGGAGAAACTCTAAATAACCAGTAAAAGAGAGCATTAGAAACCACATATTGGATCATAACAAGGAACTCTTATGACTTACTAGAAGATGACTCGGTAGGAACGACCATAAAATCATAATCAGCACGAGGGGACTCAGATGGCCCACTAAATGTAACGATGCTAGAATCAACTGTCTCATGATCACTCTCATCCTCTATCAAATGTGTGGCAAATGAATACCCAGAAACCTGACTAGAGACACTAGACTCCACTAATTCAGGCGCAGAATCACTAGCATGATGAACATGGACATCAACAGTTAATGGTGTACCAGACTCAACTATCGCATCCACCACTTCACTAGTACCCTCATAGGAAGCATGACCCTCATCAAGAACCGGTGTATCGGAACTAATTGATATATCTTCAATTATACTAGTAGTCTTAGAAGAACGTAGACATCCTCAACAACTTTTGAGTCGTCATCATATGTCGACTCTTCGAGGGACAATGGGGCTTTGGCATTGATTAACCTTCTAAAAGTCAAATCTATCTTTAAGGTAACATCAAAAGCCTCTTCAACGGTGTCCAAATAATAGGAGCCAATAATCATAGCATGCCTTATTTTAGACCTTAAACCCCAAACAAATCTAATTATAATATGAGAACAGTACTCTTTCACATCATAACGAAGAGTTAAATCCTCAAATTAGGCTATGTAATCTTAAACTGACATATCACCCTGACGGAGGTTGTGTAGCTGACCTAAGAGATGATTCCTATGATATTCGAGAAGGTACTTTTCCTTAAACTTTTCTTTCATTTCTTCCCAAGACTATGAAAACCCCACATCGACACAATCTCTTACTATGAATCTCAGTAAATTTTAGTTGACCCTACGAGTTTTCTCCTAACCACTTCGGGAAACCCATACTAATTACAATAGCATTCTATATTGGCTAGTTAATCACCAAAAATACTAGGATCACAGACAATATTTTAAATGTCAGTCGACATTTTGAAATTTCAGTCGAAATTTTGGGAAATGCATATGGCCGACACGAAATTGGCTACCCCATTTCGAAATTTGAAATGTGGTTAATGTCGCCAAAATTTCGGTGAATTTTTGGCCAATTTTATGGTTCCAAAATATCGGCCAAAATTTAATCTGCTTTAGGTTTTTTTCTTTTAGGTTTGAACCCATTAACCCGCAAACCCAACCCGATAAGGTATAAAACTCTAGAATCCTAAATCAATAGCACCCTCCCTCTCGATCTCTCTCTTTCCTCTAATCTCTCGCGAAAATGTCGTCGTCGTTGCCTTAGGAAGAAGAAGAGGAAGAAGAAGAGAAAGACTAATCTAGTCTAAGCCGTCGCCTTTCGTGGTGGCTCTCACCATCGTCGTCATCTCCAAGCCGTCGGCGGCGTCTCCAAGTCGGCGGCGGCGTTGCTAGGACAAAGGTAAGCTCGATCTCTCCGTTGATCTCTCCCCTGATCTCCCACTGTTCGCTCTCTTGATCTCTCTACTCTCTCCCCCTCCCGATCTCTCTCTACTCTCTCTCCCCCCTCCCGATCTCTCTTTGCTCTCTCTCCCCCTCCTCCCAATCTCTCTTTTGCTCCCTCCACCTGATCTCTCTCTAGGGGCACTCTTTCCTAAGAAAGAGAGCAAATAGAGATCGAGAGAGGAAGCAGAGAGCGATATCGAAATGGGGAAAGGGCAATAGAGAGATCAGGAGGGGGACAGAGAGCACAGAAAGACTAATATTCTTTTAGGTTAGGCAGAAGACTAAGATTACATGGACAAAATTAGAGAGACTGAGATTATATGAACAAAATTATTTCTATTGCATTATTAGATCTAGGTTAGGCTATGATCAACAGTAAATTCTTTTAGATAACCACAATAAATTTATTTTTATTAATTTGTTGAAACTCTTACGCCTTCAGCTTTGCAAGTTTTATATAGAAGCATGACATTATTATAGACAATCATCTATATTAAAAAATAACTTCATATGTGACTTAAATATTAGAAATTCAGCCATATTCATATTTGTAGGTTGATAACTTGATATTCAATTGGCTACAACTTGGAGTTCGGTTACTAATCATGATTCATATATTCATATCTATAATTTTAATGCAAGTTGTTGAGGTAAGTATACCCTAAACAAGATGATTTAAATAATATATTGTCTTGATACATCATATATGTGATCTGTTAGAACATTTATGACATACTATATATGTCATATATGTGATATATATATATATATACAACCTCCAAAATTGACACCAAAATTGAGCAAATGTCCCCAAAATTTTTCAGATATCCGCAATCTGACATTACATTTTGCCTTCCGATATTAGGTCGTCATCTGACATTTAAAACATTGATCACCATAACCATCAAAGTTAAGCTCTTCTAACTTAAATCTACGTGCTATTTCTTCTTCCCTAGCACGCCAATCATGGACACTACTCTCATAATCACCTCTAGTGCAATTCTTATATTGATGACTCATGTTGAAATATGCATCAATCTAGACACAAATGCAAGATCACACAAAAAGATAAATGCAATGGAGACTCTTAGACTCTATCAAACCATATGCATGCACTAAATAACGATAATAAAATTTCCTAGAGGTTCAATTTCTAAATGCAACAATTCAATCCTACAAGTGATGAGAATAACAAACAATGATGCAATCACTAGATAAAAGCAAATCACAAATATCACTAACAAATTATTGCAGTCAACTAGTATTGCAAGTAATAGGCAATAGACAATTCAGATCGAGTTAGAGTGCACCTGAAGGGTTTAAACGTTCATACCCTAACGCAAAAATTCCTCTAAAAATCCTCAGAGAAATAGCCACATTGGAGAGCTGAGATCACCAACGAAAATCCTAGACAATGGTAATAGGATTTGGAAGATGGCTGCCTCGAAAATGGCGCAAATCGAACACGAATCGGGCCTGAAAGAAACTCGAACCACATGACTGGTTTGTAGTTGGAACTGACACCAAACAAGGGCTTGTGGAGATAAGACTAGTTGTCCAAATGCTGCAAAATCTCCCCAGTGGCTCCGAGAGTCAACTATGGACCCATCGCTTCGAAGAGAGCTCGAAACTGACTTCATACAGGCCTGAAACGGTCTCTGAAAGCTTGTTGTGATGCGTTGTTGACTGAGTTGACTCAGTCTTTGACTCTGTGGCTGAGTCTGTTGGCTGAGTTGGACTGAATCACACATGGGTCAGGCAGGGTTGACACGGAGCTTGAGTCGACTCAGAGTGGCTCCGAATAGGGTCTGCCTTGTTGAACACGAGTCGGGTCTGAAGTTGGATGCGAGTATGATCTTAATTTGAAGTCGAGTTATATTTCTGAACAGTGATCGGGTGCGGATGCAACTACCAAACACGCTGAAACCCACCTGACTCCTTTCTCTCTTTCTTCTTCTGTGACGACGACGAAGGCGAAGACGGAGATGAAGACGGCGACGATGACGACATGACGACAAAGACGAAGACGAAGAGACCTGGACTGAAGATGAAAGGGAAGGGTTTTGTCGTGATTTGGCAACTGAAAAAGAGGAGCGGTGGCGGTGGAGACAAGAAAATCATTGTCGATCCGGGATGTTGTGGTCGTCGAAGGCGGAGAACACGGGAGGAGGTGGATATGGTCGGCGGCGCGTCAGGGGGTCGGTGGTGAGGTCAGATGACTGTTGTGATGTGGACATGCAAATCTGGATGGCGGGACATCGGTGAGGAGATCACGAGATGCCAAATTAATGTGGGACAGAAGAAATTTTAGGGTTCGTGGTGGAGATTTGGTGGGTTTGGGGGAGGATAATAACTAGGATTTAAAAAAATAACAAAAGTATATGATCACGAATCACAATCCGGATCTTGGCTTCACCGTCGTTGATTCAATCCATGAGATTAAACTAAAACCAAAGCAAATAGCTTATCGAATCATTCATAATCATAGTCTGCCTATTCACCTACAAGCCTTCGCCTTTTATAGGCCCATACAAAGAGAATTTCTCCATCACAATCTATGTGGGAGTTAATAAATTAAAACAAATAAAGGTCTAAATAAAGAACTACATAAAGAGAGCTAGTAGCATGATCCCCGTCATAATGTTACACGTGTGAACTGAGTTTTGCCTTAATGGCTCCAGTGTTGTCTTTGTGTTGGTGTTAGGTCTGATTCTTGGGATTCACAAGCAATCTAGTAGAGGTGGCAATTGGGTGATCAAGTCAACCAGCACATATCTGAGACATACCCATCTAGTTTAATAAAGTGGTCAAACTTCCTAACTCATACTCAAACCTGTCTAAAGTCAGGTCAACTTGACCCGGCCCATTAAACCCATTTATCATATTATAGTGTTACAAATAGCCGAAAGCGTAGCGTAGCGTACAAGTGCCACCACGCACTAAAGCGGAAAGTGGCCACTAAGTGGCCGCTAAAGCAGGATGCCAGGATGAGTACTTAAATAAATAAACATAATTGATATATACATAATTTATATATGTGCGTACATTAGACATGCCTTTATTAAAAAAATGTGTTAACATAATTGTCACAGCTCAGAGTTACAATAAACCAGGAAACTAATAAAAACATTCAAAACAAAAGCAAAAAACAAGCTAGGTATACAAAGAACAAAAAGAAATGAAGCTTTGCAGCAAAATAAAAAGTGCACAAACAATGCAATGTTATGAAAATGGCATGGCATCAGAGTGAGATAGTGAAGAAAGAAAGAAATGAACTAACGAAGTGAAACAAAAAGATAATTGCATAACAGGGAACTTTGGAAGAAAAATGTAGGGCTAACTAGTAATTAAACTATTAAACAGAAAATACTTAATGGGTAAAAGAGAAAATACATATCACTGAAAGAAATATTAAGGTTAAAAGAGATTTAAAATGTATTTAAGTCTAGTTTAGAAACATATGCAACTAAATCGTGTTTATCAAAGTTCGGTAAATAGAAAAATAAAAGCCCTTATAATTAGTTTAGAAATAAAAGCAACTAATAAAAGCTAATAATACTAGTATTTATTTAGCTGGGATATTTTTGTCTACAAGGGTTGGTTTTTGCACTTAATAGGTTTAAGAGAGTTTTCTTGGGTTAATCCCCTTTTTACATGTAGGATCAATATAGTCCATATCAATCGGCAATATCGGCAATATCAACCTCGATATTAGTCGATATTGTAGAATTAATCTCGTATAGAGTATCTCAACACCCCATATGATAATTTCGATATATCAGGACGATATTTGAAACATGGCAGACACTTTAAACTAATGTTTTTATATAATATAACTTATAATTGAGTCATCTAAGGTCAAAACATTTTAAGGGTCATACCTATACTCGACCCATTTTTCGGGTCAGGTCATATATGGGTCATACCCATATACCCATATATGCTTGACTGATACTTGTTTATAGCCCAATTTTCCACACATCAGCTCCGGGTCAAATCGATCTTGTTTGCCACCCAAATATCTTTGAACCTAACCCTTCATACAGACATGTTACATGCATAATGTCCAGGCCAAGATTTGAAATATCAATCCATACTGATAATTATGCTCGACACCGAGATTGCTAATACAAACCAATATAGCCGAGACGAGTCGTTACAGCCGAAATTGTTGATTCTGATACCAACAACCTACGGTCGATACCGAGATCTCAAATCATGGCCCAGATTAGCTATATATAAATGAGTAAAATTTTAGACCATATTCCACGAACATGTCAAATTTTGACCTACTGAAGCCGACAAATTGCTACTTGTCCATAGGGTAGACTATTCTCTACATGCTCACTTTGGGTCTTCAAGTTTCGGTCAAACCTCTGGAGCCTTCATGGCTCCAGGCTCTGCACCATAAGGGATCTAATTTTTTATTGGAAAGGCTACAATGATTATAGTATTCTAACAAAAAGAATCAACAAATATCTACAACAGTATTAATTCACTTCCCCAAAGGGGAGTTCACTGATCAAAATTTAAAGGGTGTCAAAGAGGAATAAATCTTGCAACCTGATTTTTAGGGGCAGAAAAGACGAGAAAGATAAATTTTTTTGAACTTGAAGAGATTTATTACTTCCAAACCAAAATGAACCTCGCAACCTGTGATTCGGTCTCCTATTTTACTTTAATGGAATCAATCCCACAGCTCTAATGTTTCAAAAACAACTGTACCTATTATTTTGCAATAATTGTTATATGAAAGTTTTGTTCAACAAACAAGAACACTCTTGGCTTACCTTAGAATAATTCTCTCTCTTGCCCCTTGGAACCTTTGTTTTTCCGTGGAAAGATCCCGAATAGCAGCAGCTATTTCAAGTTCAAGGGAAGACACTTTGGCCCATGCCTCTTCCCGTGCCACCTGCTAACAAACAGCATACAAGATTCTCAGACATACCCATTAAAGTAAGCTTAAAGGTGTACATAATAAGCCATTCAACAGTAAACAAGAACAAAATTAGCACATACAAGCAAGACACTTCAATACGTAAGAAAACTGACCAAGGGCTGCAAATTTACTATTCCCACAAAGGAAAGCAAGGCACAAAAATACTAGAAGGATGTGGCTTAACATATATCCACATGTTGGAAATCTTGTGTAAAAAACATCTCATATATCTAATTCAAAAAAACATCCTTGTAGGGCTACACAGCCATCAGTCCAAACCCATGCACATGCAAACACCCAGTACAGAAAGTGGGAGAAGAAAATATGAGAAATATGAGAAATTTCTTTATAAAAGAAAACCAAATTACTTGTGTTCCCAAATAAAAATAAATCACATGAGAAAAGCAACATTACTAAGGCAAATGCAATAAAAAATAGAAATAACTCTTCAAGATGAAGAATGAAGGCGAATTCAGGCACATAATCTCCAGCTGTGAGGAAAATTTTTAGTCAAATCATCCCTGGTAGAGGAATTGGACTGGTCCTTTAACGGTTGTGAGTGAAGATTACAAACGCGAAATAAATTAAATGAAAATTAATTAAAATCTTGTGATATCCAAAACATTATTCAAGTGTCTGACAAGAAAGATATCATAAAACAGTGTGATGCACTTTCTATGACACAAACATTACATAAAAGAAAATAAATTAAGCAAGAATGTGAACATGTTTGAAAATTAAATAGAAAAGAATGAATTTTGCTAGACTAAAAAAATCTATCTAATCATTTAGAAGGAAGTTCATCTCAGAGTCATGATTCGTGACAAAATATAATGCTGTTAAGACTGTAAGCAATTCAATAGTAATGGATTTTACCTATTATCAAATGGATATCTGAATAACATCAAGATTTAAGTCGAGGAATGTTGCTAAGTGTGTGCACTTGGTAACTGAATGTATAAACAGAAGCAACAGTATTTTAAGCGTAAAGTAAGCGACATCAAGATCCGGACAAAAATCAGATAAGATGTAATTTGCATAAATGTCTCTTTATGCTTGTGGGCGTGAAATTCGCATTCATGATGCAAGTACTGGAAGTAGAAACAAAAACCCGCATTCCATACTGCATTAATGCACTCCAAACTTGAGCAAGCTTGACAACTAGACTGTGATGGTATAAGCATATACTTTTAAAGTACTTCAAGTTAGTTTTCAACCAGTCCAAACAAGAACAAGCTTTGATAATAGCAAAGCATTGCTATGACAAATTGAAACGAACTTGAAGTACTTAAAAAATATGTGCATATATCTCAATGACAATATTAGAGCAAAAAGAGCAGTTTTTCTACCTTTTCATTCTCAAGTTCCTTTGTCAGTCTTCTTAATTCTGACTCCAATGTTTCAGATCTCTGTTTGAACAAATGAAAACAAACATGAACATAAATTAAAAACCAAACGTGAACAACAATACTTCTCTGTTAGGTACTTCTCAGAAATTGTCACAATCAAATTTGTCTAAGATATAGGTGCCAGGAAATGACATAATTAAAACCCTATTAAATGAAACTTTCTTTATTACTTTTTTCCCTCCTTTCTTGGATATAAGGACTTTTATTTAGTTAAATTTTACCAAATATAATAAACAAAGGTGCTAAGGAAATGTCACTAGTCCAAACTACATTCCTGACTCACCGTGAGATGCCAAATAGACTATAAAAAGAAGTGAAGGCATTTGGTCATACTCTTTTGCTATTAGCACATGCTGCTTGTTCGTCTTGAACCTGGACTTCCAGCTGCCTAACTTTCTTCTCAGACACAACAAGACTTTCCCTCGCATCTTCCTTCAATAGAAACACTTGAGTGAATCAGAAAGTTCTAAAAACACAGGGTATTACTCCAAATATGAAACATTCTCATGGTGATATAACGGAAAATTGAAGAGCATAAAAGGCAGGATAAATACCAGTTTGGATCTCAATGTTTCTACAAGCAAACGACTTTCTTTCTCAACTTCCTGCAATTATATCAGGAAAACTAAATCATTCCATTTCAAAATTTTCTGTTTATAGAAAAAAAAAATTGCTTCTCAACAATACCAATACCATATACGCCTCAAAGTCACAAATAAAAGAAAAGAAACAATATAATCCACAGACCTGAAGCTTACTAATAACTTCTTGCTGTTCTTTGTGTTGTTTCAGGTAAACACCAGCTTGGCGCTTGATTTCCTCTTGCGCTTCTGAATGAGCTCTCTGTAATGCAGATTTTAGGTCTGCTTCAGCCTTTTCGCGCTCTCCTCTTCTTAGATTTCTTTCTTCACATAACTGAGCCTCTAGTTCAGATATGGCCGTCCTCTGGCTGTGATGTAGAATTTACTTAATGATTTGACCCAGTTAAACACAACCCAATAACGTAAATTAACTGGAAGAAAATTAAATCAGAATACATATTGCGTGTGGAAATTATAAAATAAGAAAAAGATTGGATAAAGAAACTCAACAATGTCAGGAGAGGCAGGGTAAATAATTGGTGAATTATCCATTAAGTAACTCAGCAGTAATTTGCCAGGACTTATTTATGCAAATAGGTACCTTAGAACCTGAAAAAATAGTCATCTTTTCATAATACTTCTTTCAAGGCATAGACTACTTAAGGAACAGGTTCTATACTGTCAAAATGAAGTCATACATAAGCATCCATAAACCTTCTGATTTTCTAAATAATTTGTCTAGAACAATACTGAGGAATTCTGATTTCTTGCTTCTCAAGTCACAGTAGAATAAGTTCAGTTCAAGCCCATATATGCCACTCAAACTTAACTCATGCTCTCGGTGGTGTTATTGAGTAATATCTTGTATCAAGGAGGTCAAGGCGTCGATGAAGCCATAGGAATACATCTGGATGAAGGTTGAAACTGAACGAAGGACAGGTGAGCATAATGAGTCGGAACAGCACAAAAAAAATTTCAGCTCTCAAGTACGCGTGGCCAGTCAAGACCAGATGTCATATTATCGTCTACATGTCCGTAATTCAACATTGATTCGACTTTTCGAGGATATCAAATCACAAATTGACTGGGATACAAATGTCAAATCAATGGCTAAGAGTAAAGAACACTTCCTTCAGACCTTAGGTTTCTTAGGGTAATCAGGGTTATAAACAGGCTCATAATCAATGTGTTTCCTGGAGGAAATAGGCGTTTAGACTTCAGTCCCAAGAACTATAGCGCGCGCGCGCGCGCGCGCGCACACACACACAGAGAGAGAGAGAGAGAGAGAGAGAGAGAGAGAGAGAGAGAGAGAGAGAGAGCAGGATTGAGTAGAGAGAACAATGTTGTCATACCTCTAGAAGATCAACAGAATATTGATGCTCATCGTCATTAAGCAGTCAACAATGCGTTTCATATATCGAGATGGTTCTTCACCAAAGGATGAGGATTTCATCAAATGATAACTGTTTTTGCCTAAGTATCACTTCATATCAAGTTTTAAGGGAAGGTTATGCTCATTAGAGATAATAAAATTCAAGGGGATGGAGGGATGTGTGCACTCTCGTCCCCGGTATATTACAGTGGCATCTCTCATGGTTCTCCCCATAGATGTAAGCTGGATTTGGCCGACCTCTTATACGTTCATGGATGCTTTCACCAGGACTGAATAATTATGTATGCTTGTCCCAAAGGTTGGCGTCCACATACCATGATCCAAAACCCCTAAAAGTGGTACCATGAATGGCACCAATGTTAATAAATAATAGTTAATCAAGAACACAAGATGCAGGACAAAGGTGTGGCCTCAATTTGGTCAAGACAAGCGGAAGAAGCTGATAATCGATGGGAAACCATGACGGCATGTTAGGGGGAAGCCTGACTATACCAATGCGGTTATCACTTATCAATAGGCGGCTAGTCTAGAAATGATAGTTAAGGTGGATTGAAATAATTGGTGTACATGAAATCAGCTGTCAATCATCCGTGAAAGGAATACCATGGCATGTACGAGGTCGCTATAAGGTCCTAGTAAAACCGTTGTGGGAGTTAATGGCAGTTAGCCTCCAGACCAGCTGTATGCATAATGTTATAGCATCATACAAGCAAGGATTGGTTAGGTTGGTGGTGACTGGAATAAAACTTACTGTACAACTAATGTTGAAAGTTGTAAACAACATAACCATTTATACATGCAAAATTTTCAGCTTATAGCTCGGAAGGTGCTTCAATTGCTTATAGACAGTATTCGCATGTAATAGAAACAATCTCCAGTGATTGTTTGTTGTGGTTCAGGCCTAAGGTAGAGGGATTGTATTGGATGACTTCAACATAATTTTGTGGGAACTAACTATTATGAAGCACAATTCTAATGCTTATGCATCATTTTCTAGATAAAAACATAGCACAACAAAAATTCCAGTTTAAAGTGAAGGCATGAAAACATCAGGTAAAGGTCCAGAGAAGTTAGTGCCTCACAAGTTCAGCAGCATAGGTGGATGATTCATGTTTACATAAGGCGCCACTGTGAATTCCCAACATGCCACATGGAAAAGAGGACATGAGATTATTCAGAAAAGAAATGATAGCAGTTGAATCTTCTACGATGTATTTATGGGTGTGAGTACAAGTCAATTGTAGTGTTGACTACTGGCTTCCCTTCAACCTTCAAGAAGATGAAGGCATTGATGAAGCCAAAAGAATATACTCAAAGGAAGTTCGAATAGTAAAAGGACAGATGCTTATCATCCTCGTGGGAGTAGTAGAAGTTCTAATTCTCTAGATATAGGGTTACAATCAAGTACAAGTGTCCAGCACATATCCAATGTCAACGTTCAGCACAGATTGGAGTATATCTAGTCACAACTGGACAGGGATTTGATGTCAAATCAATGAATGAGACTAAAAGACATTTCCTAAAATTTTACTAAGATTGTGTAGTTCTTGGAGGAGACTGTTGTTTTGAAGAATCTGGCACCAGGACAATGGTCAGACACGCATGCATGTGCACACGCACACGAGATTAAAGGACATCTCCTACGATTTTTGTAAGGTTATAGTTTTAAACATCAGTCGTTTCCGATAACATATTGCCAATATTGTATCAAGTTTTGAAGTACATGATAGATATTAACCCTATAATCTTTGCAGATATCGAGGACCATATTGTCGACATGACTGATATCGACGTTTGATATTGATGATACTGATACTCGAAACCATTAGCCAGTACTAATATTGATACCGAGATTTTAAACCATGCTTATAACCCATGAGGAGAATGTTGTTTTGAACAGAAAGATTATAAGGGAGAATGATTTTAACCTATGTGTTTCAAGTAAAAGAAGAACATAAATCGCATTTTTAAAGAGGGTGAGAAATATTACTTACCTATGAATTATTTCATCAGAATCAGCACGTGATTGATTGGACAGCCGAAGCCTTTCTTTGAGGTCATCTATAGAGCGACATGATTCTGCCAAAGATACATTCTGTTCATCAATTTCCTTCTGTTTTGCATCCAAAGCTTGACGCAACTCTTTAATCTGATCAACGTAGGAACTTGATACTTTTTCCTTCAGATCTTTCAACTCCTACCATTTCATTAAAATGACACTCAGATGCCAAAGGTTTAGAATGATAATTTTCTGATTTCTATCTTTTCTTCCATAGTTCTTTCAGGTCACTCTGGATAGAATGTGAAAAGTGGTAAATTAGTGCAACCATAACCCTCATTCATAAAATTGAGAGAATACATCATGGATATAGGACATGCTGCTAAAATAAGCTTAAGATATAGAATTGGAATGCCCCAAAATATTGGATCTGTGCCTAAAATTTAATTATCTCATTCTTAACGCATGAAGTTATGTTATATAATGGCCACTCGATGAAAAAACAGGCCTCGGTCAGTGTGATGTTCTGAGCAAATTCACGGATAGCTATTCATCACTTCATGTAAATAGATTATTCAATGGATGAGTACAGTATTCCTTTGATCTTTGCACATCTTGGCAAAGAAAAGTGAAGAGGAAAGCAGCTCACTACTTTCAGGGCACTCAACATGCAGCTGAACTAGTATGGCAGGAGTTCATGTCAAACCAGATTTAGAATGATATATCTATATCACAAATGGTGCCTACGGCTCCTTTATGTTCTTTGTTGTAGAACAGGCTTTGTGTTGTAATCCATATTCCTTCATGTGTGATACTATTAATACGGATTTGTCCTTTATTTTATTTAATATTGAATATGCTCAAAATGATTAGCCTTGTGTGCATTAATGATAATTTAATAATCATTAGTATCTAATTTCTAATTTATTATAATATATTGTTATTTAAAGTTTGGATGTATTTACAAGATAATAATGTTTTATGCATCAAGAATAATTTATTAGTATTTAATAAAATCACCATATTATACTAGGAACAACTAGTATTTAGAATAAATAATGATAATAATAATAATAATATACGACATCAAACTCTTAGCGGATAGTATTTGAGATTCATCATGTATCATAGTGACTGAAATACAGTGATTCTGAATTCCATTGTGTATTTCACAATCAAATAGAATTTGACCAGACAACAATAGTTGGTAATCAACAAGACTTGGCAAGATACCAATGCTCTAAAATTTGTATCCACCAACTATATGTTTAAATTTTTTCAAGTACACAAAATGTAATTCGAAACTTTTATGTTCCAAATAATGATTGAACCATGTTCAATAGTGTATCATTCTTTGTGATAACTTTTCGTGCTTTTGTAATTTTGAATTATTAACTTAATGGACTTGCTTCACTACGTACATGTTTTTTGTTTACATAGTTACCATCTATTTAGTAGGTATAGGAAGACGTTTTGCGTTCTGAAACTCCCAAATTATTTTGTTGACTGAAGAATGGGACCACAAAAAAAAAATGCAAACACACAGTAGTAAGCTCTATGGGAAGCCCAGTATCACACTCTTCTGTTCGAATATTCCAGATTAGTTTGGCTGAGAATATGAGGCTTAAGCTGAACATATTTAATATATGCCTCATCTCATATAGCAAAATTTAACATATAATTTGATGGTTGAGAAGCTGCTTGTTGCTTGGACACATGTTCGTCTAGCATAAGCAATGCAAGTATCATCTAGAATGCATGCATCTGTGTGCACACATGTGTCTTTGAGGAGGATGTTTTAGTCAAGTATTACAGAACAGCTTGCTTATCATCAAAAAATCCATGTCAATTAATTTGAGATTAATAAGACACTTCAAACAATGCCAAGAAGCTGATTCTCATGCTATGACCACCTTCAAAAATATCACAAGCTACAAAGCAAGGTTTCAAATATCACCCCGATACCGATATTTTGGATTGATACCGTTACTGCCAATATGACTGATATAACTGAGAAATGATATCCGATATTGCCAATACAACAATATGAAATGGTTGATAAAGAGTCAATCCTACGGTTGCAATACCAAAATCCTACGGGAGATGTCAATACCGATACCGAGATTTCAAACCATGCTATGAAGTTCATCTCATCACAATTTTATGTTAGGTAAATTCGATGTACATAGAAAACTCGAATGAATGAAGATGTTAAAAACAATGTTATTTAATAAAACTTCTTAGGCATGTTAATGCTATCATGTGAATCGTACCCCTCCTCATCGAGGACACAACATAATAAATTTTAGAAAAAAAGAATGTCCTCTTTTCACTTTACAAGATTATCTGCTTTCAAAAATAGTTTTGCTTTTACAAATTATGTCATAATTTTCAATATATGGATACAGTAAAATATGACTCCCGATGTTAATACGCCGATGACTTTGTGCCATTGAAGAAGGTTGCAATCCAGGAAAGAATAATCAAAAAAGGATAAAAACAAAACATTACATACATTTTCATGTCGAGCAATGGTAGCCCGGTTTTCGCTGCGCATAGTTTCAATTACATGTACATGATCTTCTAATTGCTGCCTGAGCTCCTGCATTCATCCAGTGCACTAAAGTTAGCATGATAGAAAATTCCTGTGGGGTTTCTTTCAGGGGGTTTGTGTGTGTGTGTGTCTGTGCGCGGCGCGCGCTCATGTTGGTGGTGGTGGTGGTGGTGGTGGTGGTGCGGATGTGTGTCTGTTTGTATTTATTTCTGCATGAAAATATGTGTGCAAAAACACACCTGTACATTTATTTAGATATAGATAGATAGACTTGGCTACTTGGCAATGGATTTGAAAGCAAATCCTTCCGATTGAAATTCAGTGATAGGACATTCAAATTGAATATTGACTCTATTCAAGTTGATATGCACTATCTAGAGTACCTAAAAACCCCAAAAAAAAAAAAAAGTGATTTTAAATTTTGTTGTCTATACATCAAACAGCACAAAATGTAGAATGTTTAAAACCCAAAGAAACTTGGTGCATATGAGTTTTAAAATGTTTAAAATCAAAGGATTAACAACTTGTATGCTCTAAATTAGTATTAACAATTTGTATGCCCTAATAACAAATATTTAAAACTCATCACTTTTGGATTAACAATTTATATGCTCTAAATTAAGGATTTAAGCAGCATGCTATTCTGGACATCCATTTTGTGCCTACTTGATGCTTAGGTGAGAAAATTTAAATTACTTGATTTTTAGTTTTAGCACTTAGGCACTCTTAAGTAATGTAGAACAACCAATGTAGTTAACTCGCAAAGCGCAATGAGAGGAACAAAGTGCCTGATGCACAGGCGCAATGTGAGGCAAGCTCACTATAATGAGATGCAAATCTTTCTTTAAGAATTTTTTAAATGCCACCAAGTACCATAGCGATATCATACTTTTCTATCTCGTGTGGCTATGGACCAACAGAACATGTTAAAGTAATCTATTGTTTTCCTTTAAATTTTGTAGTCTTGTAGAACACATCCAAGGGTTTGAATTTATTACTCATGATCCAACATGCAATTTGGACTGCAGCTACGCACCCCCTGGATATTTCTGAAAATAGCCTACACACACACAAAAATAATTAAGAAATCAAAAAAGGTTGAAAGATACCGTGTTTGATCGTTGAAGGCTTCGAACATCATCAAGTGAAATAGGTCCCTCAGGTGCACCAATGCCAATACCTTTATGCCTCTTACTTTCTGCACCAAAGTCCTCTGGGGAAATTAACAGATAAACAGACATCTCAGTATAACTACCACCATGACTCTTTGCAACTGATATCCAATAAACAGAAACCATGTGTGTGTGATTCATATGAAAGCTGGAGTGAGAGTGAGGATGCGCCTATCGTGCTGTAGTAGTGGTGGTGGTGTGGGTGGTTGTTTTTTCCCCAGGGTTGTTTGGGGGGTGGGGGGTGTTGAAGAAAAGAAGGGGGATGAAGAAAAGAGATAATGACATTAAGCAGTTTCAAAAGCAGCATGCTGCCTTCAATTCAACTAGGCTTTTTGGATTTATACTGGCCCGTCCTTTGATGTTATGATTATTTATCAAAAATCAAACTATGTATGCTTATTTATCAACTAGGCTTTTGGACACTCAGATGTTCAAGCACTTGAAAAGGAAAAGCTCAAACTATGAAATCCCGATTTACATGATGAGTGACCTCAATTTGAACAAGTTTGACATTTGAGGTAGTTAAGATTGTAGTTACAGTTATGGGCTTTATCATAATTCAGGTTAGCAATCATCTGCCTTAAATTTATGTTATGCCGCTCATGACACAGGTTCTTGCATTGTTACATGTTCTACTGGCACTCAATATGTCCAGTATAATGTGACATTCTTGCAGGTTAATCTAAAAATATTGATACCAATTTTATTTAGATTGGGCAGCAACTAACGGATGCTTACTGTTGGTGTAACTGCTGAATGGACAGACATGGAAAGATAGTGATATTGGGAGACAGTATCATAGTGACACAATGGACAAAATATTAGCTCTAGAGCCCCTATCATAATTCTTTCTTTACATGTCCAATAAACCTAGTTGAATCAGTTCGGGTCGCAAAATCAATGAACATAAAAGGCAATCTCACAAAACATCCATGCTCCAAAAGGACTATAAGCCAAACATATCTGTCTTAAATTTATGACAAGATCAGTAGACCAAACATTAACTTCAAATGAGCTAACATTTTATCCCTTTAACTGACAAATTGTAATAGCTATCTTCCACTACAATATGATGGATTCTATTGCGACATGATCATGTTGGATACAAACAAACAATCAAGAAGATGTCAGTGCAATGCCCATTCACATTGTATGCAGAATGCAAAACAAATGAAATTAACCATTGTAAAATATGTACATGATTCAGTCACAAAGAAAAGATAACACTCCATTGAATCCGCATCCAAATATAGCTTAAAAATTGGAGTAAATGCTTAATAGACACAGGTGTATAATTTAAATAAGTAAATAAAATAAGAAATTTTAGAAATATTACTAATGTTACTCTCTTCACAAATAAATTAAAAAATATAATAAATAATTATATACCATTTACACCCATGCTAGTGCAATAACTCGGTTTATGCTTGTTGCAAGTTTTAATTTGTAATGATAATATCCTCAACAATAGCATATACACTGAACACACACCAGTGCACAGTTACATTTGTGTGAGCGCACACCTGAACACATGCATGCAAGCATACACATAATATGATCTTTCTGAAAAGTTAGATTCACATGATTAAACATAAGCAAACAATGAAAGAGGAAATGTATCAACCACTTACCATGTATGTTATGTGCATCTCGAGTTATCCTGATTAGTTACTTTACGGAATATCTAATGGTATCAGTCAAAATTTAAGCATGTAGCCAGTGTGGATCGGGTCCCAGACATAAGAATGTCTAAACTAGACTCAATTTGGTTGTACTAGTAACCTTACCACTTCACTCGATAAATGAAGTTGTCTCACGTTTGATGGGATATGGTGAGGCTAAATTGCATCAGCATAACAGTTCAAATTTAACTAGATTGGACAAATACACAATAGTATGAATGGTGTCTAGAGATTAGGGTAGCTAGAATCCACTAGATAGTGGTGTTATCAAACAACATCAGCCTGACTAATTAGCTGACTTCAGATTATATTTGTTGTGCATGAAGGATTGGTTGGATTGATTATATCAATTGCAAAATAATGGTTTTTAACTTGATGGGAATGGGTAGAATTGGTGTTAATTATCTGTGTTAGATGATTGTTATGATAGGGTTACGAACCTTAAATGATTGATGTGTTAAGCTTTGTGAATAGTATAATACTAGATACTAGCAAAATGCAGAGTTACCAAAAACATCAACCTAACTAGCTCACTTTGGATTATATTCGATGTACAAATAGGATTGGTTGGATTTATTATATCAGCTCAAGATATTATTTTCCAATATTTTAAATTTTTCTAGATTTTCTGAAATTTTTTGAGAATTATTGGAGAAGAATCTAAATTCGGGATCGACCGATGTCACAGATTAACTCCGAGATTTTTAATTAACAATCGGAGATGAATTTCAGGGATCCGACTTCACAACAATGTTCAGGATGACATCTTCTATTTTTGAGAATTTTGAGGATTTTTCTGAATTAATAGAAGTTTAACCTAATAAACAAATAATTAAATACTAATTTATATAAAAAATGCAATTAAAATAAAAAATAAAATAGAAATAAAATAGAAACAATCATTATAAGGCCGCCAGGATTCGAATTCAAGTCTCCTCAATCTGGAATTGAATGCTTCTACCACCAGGCCACATTGGCTTCTGGTAATGGAAACAAACCCAACTTTATTAAGCATTTTTCAGTTCATCCTTTATCCTAACAAAACAAAATAAGAAAAACCCTTTTAATTGTTCTGTTCAGGTTTCGAAACATGACCCCCTCTCCCAAATCCTCAATTCTCCACCACTATGCCACATTGGTGTGTGATGGGGGAACACACATATCATATTTAACCATTACAATTTCCCCTTCATTTTCCTAAATTTTCACCCACGTCCTCCACCTGCTCCCCATACTTCACTCACGTCTCCCATCTCCCTCTCTCGCACCTGCTTCCACTCCATCTCTCTCACGTTTTCCATCTCTCCCTCTATATTTCTCACGTACCCCCTCTCTCCTATCTCTTTAAACCCATGCATGACACTTCTCTCTCCCCCTCTCCCACCTTCACCTTCTCCACATCCGCTGCACACCCCTCCAGCGAGCTCCGCGAACCCACCACGGCTGCCCTCTTCCCACGCGCGCCTCTCCCTCGGAGCCCCTTGGCCGAGCACTGCCCGCCGCCTCCGCCTCCATCGCCCGAGTGTACCTAGCCATCACCACCATGTGCGCATTCTTCTCCCTCCAATCATGGTCAAGCCCCTTCACCCTCTACCCATGGCTTTGCAGAGCACAATCCTGCGCAAGTCCCTAGTGCCACCGGAGCCCGAGCAACTCCATCCTCCGAGCCGAGCGTCTCCTTGTAGCTCTGCCATGCACCCTCCGGCGAGCCATGCACAACGCCCACCTCCATCGTGGTCGTGAACTCCTCTCGGCAGCCCCCATGGCGGAGCCCACCCACTCCCGCGACCTCCCCTGCATAACCCGGATCGAACCAACTACACAGCCGCCATACACCCCTTTCTTCTCGTCTCATGCACGCATCCATAGTCGTGGCCGTCGTCCACTCCGACAACCTCCGGTGAGCTCTGCCACGCCTTACGGTCTCCGTCGTCGAGGCCGCAAACCCACCATACAGCTCCCTCCTCCGTCGTGGCTTCTCCGCCTCCTCCGCGGGCCGCCATCGACGGCCGTGTTTTCCCCCCAACAGTGTGTGGGTCAACTCTTTTTTTTTGTCTGTGTTTGTGTGCATGAATATGTGTGTGTTTAATAAGTATGTGTCAGTGTGTGAAAATTGTGTAATTACGTGTTGTGTGTGGGTATTTGGGTGAATGTGAGAATGCATGCGTGTGTGTATACACGTCTGTGTATGTATAGTAGTGTGAGTGTGTATACACGTGTGTAGAGTGTATGTGCACGAGTATGTTTATATTATGTGTTGGTTGTGTGTTACAACAATTTCGGACTCGTTCGTGTGATCCGAACTCGGTAACAAGAAATTCGGATTGTGCTCATTGTGGACCCAATACAACGACGATTCGAAAACCGACTTTCAAGATGCTCCGGAGATCCAGACCGGTTTATGCAGTGCAGACCCGACGGCGATTCGAACCCGAAACCGCGTCATTCCATACAAGTGTACATGATTCTCTCCTTATTGACTTTCGTATTGATTTTAACTCTGTCTCTTAATATAAATTCTGGATATCATATCTCATGATTGTCAATACCATCCTGTGATCATGTTTACATATCAGCTTTTTCTCCTCCGATTATATGACTAATTATTGTATTCTTGATATTATTACCGATATTGTCTCATGATCATGTTACATTATCTTACATATCGTGTTTGCATCTCGTTCCTATATATGCATGCATCCAACTAAAATTAACATGATTTTGCTTGTATATGATAGATCCTGACACGTAAACATATATTGATTGTGACTAAACTTTATAACCTGAATTGTTCGAGGATAATTGAATAATGATAATCGGATGTAATGACTATCTTAATCGTTTAGGATTTTCAGAAATTATTGAGGATTTAATATTGAAGAAATCGAGATTATTTTATTGAATTATATGATCATGACCGCTTTACTATGACCATTGGATTGCATATTGGATGACACTGACATCACTTGCACTACTATGCATTTATCACTTGATGTCGCCACTGTTTACATTGTCTCGTGATCATGATACACATTGTATTCACTATCTGATACTGATATTCTTGATACTGATTCCTGATCTTGTTCTACTGAGTCACACACTATCTTACACTTGCATTGATTAATGAAATTAACTAAGTCGGGTTACTAAGGGAGACTGGTAGCAGGGGAATCAGGGATGTGTGCTTAGAAGAGCGACCCCTTGTGGGTTTAGATACCACACGTGATCTTGTGTTCTTGCGATTTATGCGTGCACCTGTTATTACAGGTTACATAATACTTGAGTACAATGAATTGTTTCTCCCTACTATCAGGATCCACTAACGCACCACTTATTTGATATGCAGCTCTCCTGTGAGATTGGGCATAGGATGATTGCATTAGTATAAGATTAATAAAATGCTAGACGTATGTACTTGTATCATATCCTGTATTGTCTTCAGTGACCTAACTCGTCATGTACTGTTCCTATTCGTGATATAGTACCTGACATATATTTTCATGATACTGATACTTGAGACTCTTGTGACATGCATTATCTTGATTATATGATATTTCTGCACTGACCATGTGATTTTAACTTGTGATCTTGTAATTATGTTACACGACAGTTACTCGTCCAGGACATCTCATGTTCATTATATTCATGTCACAATATGCATATACGGTCTTATTGTACATAATCTATCGTCCTGATTATTCGTGTTATTGTTATTACTTTCAGTTCTCGATACTGCCAACCATATCGTTCTTATTATTTCGATGCCCTACTTGTACTGTTGCTTGTTGGTCCGCTTCTGACGGACCATTATTATTTTTCAGTATCTAGATCAGAAAGCCGGAATAGAGAGTTGATCGTTGAACACATTCTGGTTCTCCGGTAAGTTCAGTTTCTTTTCTTGACTTGTCTTATTCAGATATGGTGGATGATATTGTTTATAATTCTGTATTTCATATGTGTTTTTATCCCTGCGCTTGGATGTATATGCATATATGTGTGCAATCCTTCTCATTATTGACAGCCTAAGGTATTCATAGAAGAGATTTCACTCTTCATGAGTATCTGCTGGTCATCGTCACGTACCCGTATTCTGTATTTGGAAGCAGAGTGTGACAAACGGGTCGGCCCAGTACAGCACGTGGGCCGGCCTAATATTAAGTGGACTCGTACATGGGCGTAATAGATCTAGGCCCATACACAGTATTGGGTCATGCCTGGGCCTAGGTGTTTACGTGAGTTGTTCCTGGGCATGACTAGGCACGACATAGCACGGCCCATTACCAACCCTACAAAAAATAAATCAACCCAGCAATTCTTTTTTTTTCTCTAGGAGTTTTTCTTAAACTTTCTAAAATAGTCCCGTTTGGTAGCAGTAATCATGACATCAGTGAAAAACAAAAGAAGGAAGATAAGATAGTCCTATCATATCTCAAAGCGACATTTCCATTAACCCTTTCTGAACCATATTGTCCATGTATGAGGGGGAAATGAGCACCAATTCTTGACTTCATACCTTACTTTAATGCCACTGTATCTCCCTCCCTTGTGTTTATGTAGTGTCAGGGATGCAACTAAAAGCGATTAATAACATAACTTGAGGTCTCCAATTAATTTTTGCAGCAGAATTTTCTGAAGAAACCAGAAGGAAACATATATTCAGTCTTGACTGAGAGTATATGTTTCAGTTTATCATGTATTTATTTAGGTCTCTCTCTCTCTCTCTCTCTCTCTCTCTCTCTCTCTCTCTCATCCTTGCATGATAAACCTAAATAAATACATGATAAACTGAAAACATTACACAGTCAAGACTTAACAAATGCTCCCTCGCCCCATTCTCTCTCTCTCTCTCTCTCTCTCTCTCTCATCCTTGCATGCCCAGTCGTAATTGTAATGAACTTCACACATTCAAGTATTCATCTGGAGCCATCCTAGAGACCAACTATGTGCTGTTGGGGCATGTAAGACATGGGTGCGCAAAGTGTTACGTCTAAAGATAATTGTGCAATGAAACAGTAACCAACTTCACATTGATCAGAAGTTAACTATTTCAGTTGCCCTCACCTCTAAGAATAAATTCTTATGTTCATACAATACAAGAAGTTGGCAAGTGAACTGTTAAGTCTAAAGATTATAATGGAACAGTACCTAACCCATCAGTAACTATTCATAGGGCCACAACATTGAGTGTACAGGGAGATTAATGTGAGAAGTGGGTGGATGATTTGTTCCTCATAATTATTAATGCCATCTAATAAAATTGAAGTAATGAAATAAATTTTGAAAACAATGTAACAATTCAATACCAACTGTATTTGCTTGCAGTATGCAGTTACTAGCGAGACATAACAGTTTGATCTCATTGTTGAGATGGTTGATAAGCCTGCTTTGTTGATTGATGCACTTGCGGTGTTACTAAAGGTTGGATTGTGATTCTCTGATAGGCTGGCTGAGAACACAGAACTTAACAAGAAAACTATTACGACCACTATAAACAATGCCAAAAATCCGGTAGAATTGAATATTATTCAAACAGTTATGTTTGGTGATCGGTGTCATATAATGAGAATGATGGTGTTGAAAATACACCTAGAGGGGGGGTGAATAGGTGTATGGCTAATCTAATGATCAATAATGCGGAATTAAAACTTAATGCAACACGCTTAGTGTAACCAACGAGTGTAGCCGAATTCCCGGTGAAGGGCTCTGGACTAACTCCTCTGAATTCCTCTAAATAAGAGTTGAGGTGCTATGTAAAGCTCTCTTGGTTAAACACAAGTATGGGCACACACAAACAACACAAGCATGTATATGATATGACAATATGAATCAATGCACAAATGTAAGAGAGAGTTAGAGAAAGTGGATCAAACGCAAACACCGATATATGTTTCGAGGTTCGAGCACACAGCTCTACGTCCCCGCCTTCACACAGAAGGATTTCCACTAACTCGTCCACACAGGACTTCCCGCACAGGGAACCTCCACTGAGAATTTGGGGCAAATACAATTGGAAGTACACAACTCCTCTCTCAACCAATACAACCTCTCACTAGAGGTAAGGCACAAACAAATCACCTCTGCACTTAGAGGGATAGGCACAAAGCCACTCAAACAACAATCACCTCACACTTGAGGGATTCCAACACAATCTCCATCTCTCACTAGAGGGAGCCAAATACCACTTCCACTATCACCTCACACTTGAGGGATTCAACTCAATCACCTCTCACTAGAGGGATATCACAATGAATGGAAGGTTTACAACTTGGTGATCACAAATACCACAAACAACTTCTTTTCCCACAAAACAAAGATCCTAATAGATAGAATAGTAGATAAGCTCAAGTGTGAGAAAACAAAGAGTTTGGAAATCAAAAACACAAAGAAAATACCTCGGAAAACTTCTAGGATATAATTGAAATGAAGAACAAAAATAAATCCCAAAGACTTCTCTTTTTCTTTGATTTTTTCAACTCTTTAAAACAAATGAAGATAGATCTTTTGGCTCTAAAAACTCTTTTGAAAACTTGCATTAAAACACTTGTAAAGGTGAGAAAATTAGCTATTGAAAATCTTTTTTTTTTGAAAAACAACCAAGAAATGGGGCATTTATAACCCATTTCAAAATCTGCCCGTTGGCAGCTGAAAAAGGCCAATTTGCCCTTCCGGTCGACCGGCCAACGGTCAAAAATTTGACCGTTGGGCCCAGCGGTCGACCGCCCGGTCGACCGTGCCTAGAACTAAAGAGCAACGGCTCTCTGGCCGGTCGACCGCCCGGTCGACCGAGCTGGATACAGAGAGCAGAGCTCTCTGTCCGGTCGACCGCCGGTCGACCGGAGGCTTTTCCAGAGAGCAGAGCTCTCTGGCGGTCGACCGACCCAGTCGACCGGCCTCCCCAGCAAGGCTGCGTGCACGCTCTGTGCACGTCGGTCGACCGGCCCGGTCGACCGCTCACTGCTACGGTCGACCGGCCCGGTCAACCGGCAGCCTGCCAGCCAGACAAATATGGGACTTAAAAACTTGAATTTTTATTATCAATTAAATCCCATAAAAACACATAAATTTCACAAAAATCAGTTCATATTATATCTTTGAAATACAAACATGTTTGAGTACAAATCAAATCATGTTACAAACAATTTGAACCATTTTTGTGACTTGAAAATTTTGCCTTAAACCAAATTCTGTATTTTTCAAAAATAGAATTTTTGAAATGGAAATCCGATTTTTTTCAAAATGCATGTCAATACAAAAACATGATATTTAAATAACTTTGAAGCATATAGTATATGGATAGAATCCAATATACATGAAAGGTATTATATCTATGTTTTTGACATTAAATCCAAAAATAAGTTTTGTCTAAATATAAAACTCCAAACACATGAATAGTGTATCAAAATAAGTTTTTCTAAGTAGATGAAACATATATGTATATAGATCAAATCTAATATACATTAAACCATGTAAACTTATTTTGATTCTATCTATTCATGAAAACCAAGATCGGTTAAACCGAAAACCAAAACCAATAAACATGAAACTTAAAATAAGTGTGTGTGTTGTGAACTTAAGCATATCACACTATCAAATCTTTACAATGGATCTAAACTAGATCTTAACTAAACAAACCGAAGCCTTCTTGTAGAACGCCGTCTCCAAGTCGACTCGATCCAAACTTGATTCACCTAACTTGACTCCAACCGAGTGCTAGATATGAACTTGACGCTCGAGCTCTTGAATCACCATGTGAAAGCTCCAAAACACCTTTGTTGAAGCTAAATCATCTACTAATATCTTGGTTAAATATCTGAAACTAAATATCATAAGATTATTAGTAAACTATAACTACATGAGTTAATCATCAGCAAAACTAGAGTGGAAGGCCTCTGGGCCAACAGGTATTCCCAACACTTACAATAAAAAACATAAGCATATAACAAGTTTATCTATTATACTTATTTTAGACATATCGTGTTAGAATGACGGGAGACAAAGGTGACCACAAAAATTCAACCAAGAGTGCAACTATTATGGCCCTTATCTTTTTGTGATTTATTGCTATAAATGGGCTCAGCAAAGTTATTGTTGGAAGCACAATCATGTAAAAAGAAGATTTCTCAATTATATTAGCTGGTTTTTGCCAGTTCTGCATGAATAACACATGAAATTGTGTTTGAATATATAAATATGTACACAATTTGGTTTTCTTCAACAGACATACAGTGGGAAATGCTTCTTCTAGAACCCTCCTTATTCTCACCATTTTCATGCTAACATGATATCCGAAGGGGGTTTCAGGGGAAATTAGCCAAATTGACCATCATGTTTACAAATTCCCCCTGAAATCTGTATGTCACCTCTAGTTTTGTGTGGATACTAAAAGGGGGAGAATAAGAAGTACGTGCAACAGTGCTCATGTAAAATACTAATGATCATTGCTCATTTAATAATAATTGGGATACAGATAAAATAGCCATGTATTACATAATAACATAAGCAATTGACCAAAACAAATATGTAATGGTGTAAGTGATTAAACTATTGGTGATCAAATAAACTAAAATCAAATTTTCTGCTTCTTTTCGAAAATCTTAATTAACTTAATGGAAAAGATAGAGCCCACGGTAACTTATTGTACCTTTGTTGTTTAAGCACTTCAGATTAACGTAATAATAATATTATCAAAAAACATTTAACATATGAATACAAGCATGCTTATATTTTTCAAGTACCATAATTTCTTTATTCTTACAGGTTATCTGATATGTTCAGACACCATTTGTAGCTAGAATATCACTCAATGGTTTAAATAAACTATAGTTTGTGTCTTTGTGACTTGTTTCTGCGAAGGATACAATGAGTTTTAAGCTATGATTTTCCTATCCAGACTGTTTGATAGCCAATTGAATAACTATAGACAAGGAGGGGGGGGGAGGGGGGGGGGGGGGAGAGAGAGAGAGAGAGAGAGAGAGAGAGAGAGAGAAGATTGTCCGGTTTTAGAGTTTAGGATAGGATAGAGAAAGGGTATCCAAACAGGTCAGAGGATGCAAGATAGGGTATGAGGTTGGGAAACTCCATATTCTCGCCATTTAGGCTGTCCTAAAACAGGACACCTTAGTCTAAAATGGGAGCTTCCAAATAATTAAAGAGAAACAAACTATAGACATCACTTCTACTCAAACTCTGCTTGTTGCCAACATCATCAATGATGTCAATGCACAAATTTTAACAATCATTTATTTAGCATGAGTAATATGTTCTGTCTGAAGACATATTGCACATCTATTGAATTGCCAATTCCGACAGTCTATGTAACACAACTACAAGTGATCTGAAACAGTCGAATTGGTTCTGAAAAAGACCTAGGCTACCTAGGTGCCTCACCTAGGACCTAGACAATCTAACTAGGCACAACTGCCACAGATGGACACGCAGGTGGCCACCTAGGTGCTATCTAACCACGTGGCACTAAAGGAGATAAGTGAAAAGGCGGGCATAAACGGTATAAGCAGATTTAAGCAACTGAAAAAGCAATTTAGATGGTATATCAACTGTTCACTCACACAATACATACTTCCAATTTCTCCCTTAATGATGTCTATAACTTGATAATGAAATTATATTATCAAATTGATGATTCACATTGCACACTGTATAGCATCTATTCAATTGCAATTTAGTTCAATCCACTTTGTAGCAAGAATTGAACTAGTATATATATGGCAAAACCTAGTGCATTTTTTGAATGAAATTGATTCATTACCTGATTTTCTCTTCAAAACTGAACCATTTGTGAGACTAGTGGATTTACTCACTTCTCGGTATACAAATGCATAAGCATTTACTGAAAATGAAGAGCAAATAAATAGAGTTAACCAGAAAGATAAAAGCACAAGCAAAATTATGTAAAAAGATTTAGAATTAGTTTAGTAACAAGAATATAGAACAACCGATAATTAGAAATAAAAAAATGGCATAGCAACTCATTCAATGATCCTGAAATGAAAGTTGGAGAAAAAGCATTGTAAACCATATGATGATGTCAATAATATAAACTAGAATAAAAAAAAATCGATAGCTTCAGTGTCACATTAATTTACAGAATGCAGGTGGATCAAATGGCCAAATAACTCACATGTAAAGTTTAGGGAAATGCTAGCTGGGTTGTCCTCTTGATGTGTTTATGAATTTACTACCAAACAATTCAACAACCATATATACTTTTAGCCCCCAAACCACAGAAAAAGGTTTCAAAACAAATGAAATGCAAAGGTAGCTAAGGAAATATCCTGACAAATTAAACACAAAATTGCCATATGAAATAGGTGAAAAGTAAGTGGTCTGTTCCCACATCAAAAAGCATATCCAATTGATAAATAAAAATAATAATGACTATAGAAAAAGAAGGGGAGAAATGTCTTCGCAACAGTAGACTAGAACTAATTTTTGTTTCAGTACAAAATGTAAGTTATATGCATGAAAAGTAAGATGGCCTATTCAAATCAAAAAGCATATCCAATTGATAACTAAAAATAATAGAAAAATATAGAAAAAGAAGGGGGGAAATGTCTTTGCAACAGTAGACTAGAACTAATTTTTGTTTCAGTATAGAATGTAATTTATATGCATGAAACAATAATAAAGAAGGATTGGTTGTGTACTTAGGGAAAAAAAAATGATGGCTGAAACCTAAGCTTTCTATGATATGTAATCGAAACAAGCATGTAAATTCAGAAAGACCGAACAGAGAGAACAAAAGCTTCTCTACTAAAATCATTTTATACATTAGAAAGGATGACAAACAACAATCTTATGAGAAAAAAATAAGCACTTGAATTTACCGTTATGAGGAAGTTGAATAAAAGATATGATATCTCCATGACGAAGTCTAGCTTTAGCAGAATGTTCTAACTTTGTCCAATTGAGATATGTTCCATTGGTACTGCAAAGTTACTAAATAATCAAAAAAAATTACATACAAAAACCAATGCATGGGGCATACAAATTCCACCAATATGTACAACCTCGTATCTTTTATGAAAACTGACACAGAGATATCAGAATCAAGCTCTCCATCTGCTGCTGTTCTCTCTCTACAAATTGTGCAGTGTTTTGCACTGATAGAAAGTGACTCTATTCGGTACCGTGAATCTTCTACACATCGACCGAAGCAGTGTTCATCCCTGGTCAAACTGATGTTCATACCCTTTCAAAAGCATCCCATCAGGTTGAGCAACATAAGAAATTAATAACATAATTGACAATGTAAAGCAAATCCATCTATCAGAAAATTAATTCAAGTTTACATTGAGAGTCTTCTCAATGTCAAAATTTACTTGAATGAAAGTATGCATGTATTGATGAGGTATGTATATGTGTGTATGTATGTAAACTTTGTAAAATTACTGAGATTTCACCCTTATCTAGTTTCATGAGATCCCAACAGACTAGTGGATGAAATGACAAGGGGGAAGGGAAAATGGAGTGGAGTTGAGGAATCTTAGCGCAAGGTATAAAATCTAGGTTTTTGGTTACAGCCTCCACAATAAATTTTAAATTTTAGATTCCAGATTTCAGTAGTTTCACAAGTTTCCACTTTCCAAACAAAATAATGAATCTCAAATTATATATCTATAAAAATAAAAATGACATGTCACTCTCTTTTTCAGACTTTCCCATCTTATATTGCATGTGGCATACTCCAAATCATGGTGGCTGCATTTGCCTTAGTCTACTAACTTTTTGACATGTGCTTTGATGGAACAAAATGTATATGAAGATTTAAAATATTTTTCCAATTAAAAATAAAGTGACAACAGATGAAAATTTTTTCATGTAACTATAATGTTTTTTCCTTTGGCTTCATATGGGGAAATCAGTTGGAATCTTTTTAGGGTTTCCTCAGATATTAATTCCTAAAATCTTTTATATTTTGATATTAGTCTCTCACATCTTTTGAATTGCTATTTAGTCCCTCAAATCTTATTAAGTTGCACCAAATTAGTCCTTATGTCAAATTTTTCATCCAAATGACTTACCATAGTTTGACGTCGGCTTAACTAAAGGGTGTCAATTACTTAACTACCCCAATGTTGTTGGCTTTCACAGATAGAAAGAGGATTGGGGTTGGGATTTGTTCTCATTTAAAGAGAGGAGGAATGGAGTTTGTGGGCTCACTAGGTTTTACAGAGAAGAAGATGATTGCGGTTGAACTTTGCTCTCCGTTAAAGAGAGGAGTAATTATGGTTTTAGCGGTATACTAGATTTAACAAAGGGGAGAAGGATTGGGCCTTAGGGATTTAAGAAGAGGAAGAGATAGCCATTGGCTTTTCTATCATTGGAGAAGATGGATTTAAGTAGAGGAGTAATTTAGGTTGATCTAAGTCGAGGATAGGTTGGGTTGGGTCTTATTTAAGTGAAAAAAAGATGGATGGGTTCTTAAATTTATTCAATAGATGACAAGGGTATAGTGGTCATAATATGTAAAATTGTTAAAGTTAACCAAACATGCTCCCCTATTTGGCTGGAAACTAGCTAGAGGGAGTAATTTGGTGTAACTTATAAGATTTGAGAGACTAAATACAAATTACAAAGATTTGAGGAGCCGATATCAAAAAATATGAGGGATAATATCTAAAAAACCATCTTTAATATAGAGAATGCAGAGGTACAAGGCATAACAGTTAAAGAGGCATGTAATTTATAAACTTTGAAGTTAGATATGAAAAAAAATTAAAGCACACAAGGAAAAAGAAAAACCTGGATTCCAAATTTGGAGGGAATATATTGCAAAACTATCCAAGTTAGACAGAAAAGCTGCCTCCTAATTTTTAAAAAAAAAACATTTTTATGGACTTAAACATAAAAGAACCTTAAATTATTGGTTCAGGAAGGGTGCTTAATGACCAAGGCGTGAATATGTATGACTTAAATGTATAGTGTCTTCCATTCCTCTTGAACCTTGTTTTCAGGGTTTCATTGGGAAATGCCAAGGAAGTGCCAAAAGCAACAAGAGCAATGGCGCCAACCATGGCATGGATGGTGCCCACCATGTAACTACAGTATTCACTTCCTGTTCCTCCTCTATTCCCCTCCCCACCACCCCTACCCCCAACACCCAACAGGCGTACACAAACCAAATTAACAATCTTGTCCGGGTCTAACTCCAGCCAACAATGATCCAAGATTCCAAACTTGACCAATATTAGAAATTTTTAACATGATGGCTTAGAGCCACACAACCAGACAGTTAATTATTGAAAATCAAAATCAAACAAGGAGGCTGCACCAATCACTCAGCTTTATTTAAATGGGTTCAAAATGGAAACTTTGGGCTTTGGAGAACAGTCCAGCCAATGTCTTTGGAAGCATGGAGCATTTGATATAATGAAATAAGAGCATTCAAAGTGAAGTTAAATTTATGGAAGTTTCTTTTTGAGTAACATGTATAGCTGTTAAACCCAAGGACCAACTTTCACAGTGGCAGGTCAATTGGCAAAGTTCACAATCACATGCAAAGTAGGTAATGTGATGGCATAGTCTCACTCAGGGAGAAGAAATAGTAATTGTTTGGGCATCACCATCATCTCTATGAAGGAATAAAGGAGAAATGTGTTGTTCCTTAGTGGTTGGACATGGTAATGTTGTAGGACATTATAGCCTCGGCTTGCTCATCCAGTCAGTGGGTCACTGTCTAACAGCACTCTTGATGGGTCACAAATAGTTTATCAAGTCAAAGCCCAGGAACCAGAGTTAAGAGTTCATATCTGATGGTTAGGTTGACGTGCCTTTCGCTTTTAGAAGCGAGTCCAAGTCAAAAAGATGAATAGGGCTTTTGCTTTTACAAGTGAGTCCGAGTCAATAAGACGAATAGACATTCAAAGAGAGGCCCGATGTGATGTAATCTAATATGCTATCAATAATATCTATTGTGGGTTGCAATACCTCAATCACCCTCTCTTCCCATCATTGCCTTGTCCACCTAACCTTTCCCCATCTCTAAAAAACAAACTCATGTCGCTTTCAACTTATGGCTACTCAAACACGACAATAAAACAAAACGTGGACCCCTCTTTAAAATCGTGAATCAGATCCTTACGAGCTTTGTAAACAAAGCTGCTATAGCAGCCAATATAACGAGAGGCACATTTGGATAGGTGCACCAGTGGCGAAGTTGCCTCCTTTAGTCGCCAACTGTAAGGACAATATGATCAAGGAATGGAAAGTTTACAAGAGGCAATGAAGTCCAACTTGGGTTTGCCATTGAAACCACGGTTCAAAGGCTTGGCCGAGTCGGAGACGAGTCGGCCGACTCGTATCCATCTCGGCCCGCTCCGAGACGAGTCCGAGTCACGAGTCGTCGACTCAACTCAGAAGAGACTGACTCGGCCGAGAATCGGAATCGACTTGGTCGACTCGGCTAATTCACGGCCGAATCGGTCGTGACTCGCTCGAGTCGGCTCGAAAAGTATATTCACCCATGACGAACAGGTATAAAGGGAAAAAAAGAAAAGAAAAAAACTTACCTCTCTCTCGCTCAGATCTGGAGATTGTCGCCGTTGCCCGACCGCCGCCGCTCAAATCTGGACTTCGCCGCCGCCCGATCGCCGCCGGCCGCTCTTCCTCAGCCCCAGGTGATGTTCCTTCCTCTCTTTGTCTCTTCCGCTCTCCCTCCCTCTGTTTCTCTTTCTCCCTCTCCCTCTCACCCGCTCTCTCTATCTCTTCCCCTATCCTTCTCACGTCTCTCCCTGTCTCTTTCCCTCCCCCTCCCTCTGTTTCTCTCCCCCTCCCTCTCTCACCCGCTCTCTTTCTCTCCCTTTTCATCTCCCGTCTCTCTCTGTCTCTTTCCCCTCCCCTCCCTCTCTCTCCCCCCTCTCCCCCCTTCGAGGGATAAGAAAAGCAGATGGTGGTGGTGGTGAAGATGTGTGGGTTTTATCCAGTTCTAGTTGTGATGATGATAAAGATGGTGATGATAATGATGACAGTGATAGCGGCGGTGGTGATGATTACAATAATGAGGGCAACAATAATACTGACGAAGGAAACTTATAATCTTGAAGGTCATATGCAAATGTTGAGTTTGAAATCAGGCCAACATTATGGTGTGTCATATGTCCATGACTACAGATCATAACTTGAGAGATCTACGAGCACTAGTATCGGTTTATCTACTTACCGCAGAGATGATTATGATGATGATTTTGTACCTTATCGCAATTCAATATGGAAATAACTACATTAGCATGTATTTATGAATATAGTTTGTGCAATTTACTATATTGTGCATGTATTTTGATATGTTTCTACTGACGATGCGTGTATTTATACTTTCGTTTTATATTTAGTGTGCTAAGTGATATGTTCTGGACATGTGATACATGAATGTGGATGTCTACATTTTTTTTTAAGATTTGTCGTGATTTTTTCAGAATTTTTTGAGCTTTCTATGTAGCGTTTTGCGCGTATCGCCCGAGACAGATCTGAGTCACCGAGACCGATCCGCTCAGTGCCCGCCGAGTTAGCAGCCGAGACCGCGACTATGAACCATGATTGAAACAACTCAACAGATGACCATTCAAGGTCCTCCCCAAGCATCTTAGCTTATGAAAGACTGCCAACACTAACGCACTACATACAAAGTTGGTGGTGGTGAACAAACCATGCCTTTTCACCGGGACTTTCTAATGTTTGAAGTCTTAAAATTTCTTGATTGATTCTTTCACGCAAAATAGTTTCTCAACCTCTAATAGAGCATGACATATTAAACAAGGGAAGCACATTGCCAGACACTAGAGAAAATGAAGAATGCTTTCAACTATTGTCCTTCGTCTAATAAATTCTTTGCTGTTATTGAGCAAGCTCAAGGAAGATAGACACTTTGGCTTCCAAATATCAAAATCGGACCTTATTTGGGGCTGGACATATTCTGAGACAAAAGAGTGCAATCCTGATAAGTACATTTCAGACAACAGTGTGCAAACAAGCTGGATCTGCAATGGCTTCTGTACTGGATTCACTGTGATGTGGTATATGACAAGGACTGCCTTAATCATACAATTCTTGAAACGGAAAAGACAAACTATGGATGAAATGTACAGGAAGTGGAAGAGAGAAGAATGCTCAAACCACTTAAAGACAATGGGGAGATGGCCAAAGAGTGCATGAAGCTACAAATATAAATAACTGAAAAGGGAGTCCCAAGTCAAGGAGTTAGCATCATCAAAGTGCTAGCCTCATCAAGAGGTCAAAGGGGGTGGTTCCATCACGGAAACAAGTGTGTCCCTTCTTGCTGCAAGTCATCAAAAATATAGGAAGGCTGCACTAAGAGCTAGCCATACAAGTTTGGTGGGTAGAAGTAAACAGCCGTGATGCAGGAGGAGGTCCACTCATTTGTCGTAACATCTCTCTCATTCGTCATACAAGTTCAAAGCTACGGAGAGGGGTGTTAGACACAAGTCAAGGTCACAAGTTCATGCATTTGTTGGTTAGTAGGCGCCGCATTTTTTGTGCGCGTGTGGAGAGTCCCGGTCTATAAAAAGAAAGTGTGTGCCCAGGCATGATCCAGTTGCAATCTCTTGTTCTGTTAAGAGAAACTATTCTGGAGGTCGGTAACTGTACCTCAAACCTCCATCTCTACCCATCCTTTTCTTGTTCACTTAATTCTTCTAACTTAAACTCAAACTCCAACCCTTAGCGTAGCACTTACGCAATATATATATATATATATATATATATATATATATATATATATATATATATAGAAAAATGTATATCAGCCCGCGGGCTGAGAGTACTCTCTCAGCCTGCGGTGACGTGGCTCAATTTGTCACCTCACTGACTTGCGGCCCGCTTTTAGGGAGAAGTTAAATTACCAAATACCCCTTATGATAACTTTTCCTTATTGTTTATTATTATTTTTCCCCCCTTTTATTTTGCCGCTCTTTATAGGATATAAATTACTTTTCGCCTTATTTCTTTACCTCTTTTTTGAAAGATCTAGTTTCTCCTTTTCAGCCTGGGATAAAAAAATTTTTGAAAATATAAAATCTTTTCAGATCAATGTTTTCAGCCTGCGATAAAATTCTACTTTATAGTTTAATCTTTTTGTATAAAATGTAGTCAGAGTCTTTGGTCGCATTGTACATTTAAACTGCGACCTTAGTCAAAGACTTTGGTCGCAGTGTACATGGTTAAATGCGACCAAGGTCGCGGTGTTTTTATTGATAAAGATGGTCGCAGTGTACATGGTTAAGTGCGACCAAGGTCGCAGTGTTGTTATTGATAAAGATGGCCAGCAACTGCAATCAAAGGTTGCATTACATGGACTGCGACTTTGGTCGCAGTACGTTAAGTAAGTGTTTTCCTTTTAGATTAACATGCATAGCGACCAAGGTCGACACTGCTGTTTTGGTTTAAGACTGCCGCCAGCAACTGCGACCAAGGTCGCCGTGTTGTTATTTGATTAAGTGTTGTTTTGGATTAAGTCATTTTTTTAAATCTAAATGAAAAATGAAAAGTTGTCTGTTGTCTGATGCGACTTGGAGTCACTCCGTGAGACGCGACCTGTCATAAAGATTTTTATGAGATCTTTTTAACGTCAAGTCTACGTTGACGAACCCGCACCATTCGTTATTTCCCGAAGCTGTTGTCCACGCGTCGGCTCTTCATTGGGTTTAGGCGTTAATGTCTTTTAATGCCAAACCGGCGCCGGCGGTTGGAGACCATTAAGGCCGACGGTTCTGATTAATGAACCATTAATTATGGTTATTATGGGCTGCCTATAAATAGGGCTCACCCTCTCCCTTTAACAGCCCATAATTAGACTGTTTTCATTCGAGAGCAATTGCTCTGAGAATTTCCGCCTTCTTCAGAGTCTCTAACAGGGGCCTGCCTCCATGGATGAAGATGACCCTATGCACGAAGATGACCCAGAGCTTGATTGTCCTTTTTCAGGTTCGCTGAGCCTCTGGGAGAATATTTTGGCCGGTGAACTTGATCGATGTTCGTCCACAAGGGAAGAAGTCATGGTCCTCGTCGTCCGCAAGAGAAGAAGTCATGGTCCTCGACGTCCACAGTTTTTTAATACACGGGGACCTCAATAACACCACTGCTCTTATTCAACAAGGGCTCTTTTGATGTTCTCTTCTTTGTACTGCTATATTATAACACTCAATCTTATTGTATAAGAGAGCGTTTTGTATCATTTTCACATGCCTGGAGATAAATGCCTGGACATAAATAAAAAGACCCCAATAACACCACTGCTCTTAGTCAACAATGGCTCTTTTTGATGTTTAGTTTTCTTTGTACTGCTATATTGTAACACTCAATCTTATTGTATAAGAGATCGTTTTGTATCATTTTCACATGCCTGTAGATAAATGCGTGGACATAGATAAAAAGCATATTTGTTTTTTAATAAACTACGACCTTTGGTCGCAGTCATGCATTGCAAACAAAACAACTTGGACCAGAGACGACACTGCGACCAAGGTCGCATAAGACTACAGTGCAAACAGAAACAACTGCGACCAGGGTCGACATTGCGACCAAAAACTGCGACTAAGCAACTGCTGCGGTGACGTGTCACCTCGCGCAGTGTTGTTGTTGATTAAGACTAAAGACCAGCAACTGCGACCAAGATTGCAGATTATTTTTTTAAGACTGCGGCCATCAACTGCGACCAAGGTCGCAGTGTTGTTATTGATTATTTATAAAGACCACCAACTGCGACCAAGGTCGCAGTGATGTTGTTGATTAAGAGTAAAAACCAGCAACTGCGACCAAGGTCGCATTGTATTTATTAAGTCTGCGTTCATGGTCGCAGTATTTCAACCAATATATAGTAGTAAAAATTTAATTCACACAATTAACTTTAGAAAACAGATTTATATATATTTAAAAAGAAAAACAAAATACAATTTTTTAACTTCTAATCGTCGTCATCACCATCGTAATCAGATTCGTCGTCAAGAGTCATGCTTTCGTCTTCTGTATCGCTTTCGTCTTCTGTCTCTTCCTCCTCTTCAGGTACAGTCTCATCGTCGCTTTCTTCCTCTTCATATTTGTGTTTTGGTTCATCAATGAACTCCCAGAAAGGGTCGTCTGTATCAAGCTCAGATTCTGACCCGTAGCGAGACATTGTTTCAGAATTAAACATAAATCATCATTTGATGATTGGCTTCTTTCCGTTGAAGACGGTGGTGATGGTGAAGACATTGTTTGAATGTATTGGCTTCTTTCCGGTGAAGACGGTGGTGATGGTGAAGACATTTTTTGAATGTATTTTCCGAACAGTGAGAGTAACGAGTTTGAGCAAAAATAACTTAGTATGTTTTTAATCCTTTGCTCATGACCCTTTATATATTTTTAATCCAAAAATTCCAAAAGGTTTAAGCTCTCGGACCACGTGAATATCTCTCAAATATATTTTCTATCTTTTCCCAAAAATTGTATACTTCTTAGGTGACTGTTCAGTTATCCAAAACAGTTTAAAAGTTAATACAGTATAATTTTAAATTACTTTGAACTCCAAAACAGTTCATTATTGCGACCATAGTCGCATTGGGAACTGATAAATGATTAAGTAACTGCGACCATGGAATGTTTTTTTACTTTTCAATGCTAGAAGTCGCAGTCGTCATATAAAAGGGGTATTTTTGTCAATTTGTTTCACGATTATTTAGGCGGAATTTTTTTGATTTTTTTGGCGCCCACACTCTGCGACCGATGTGTGGCCTATATTCAGCCACGTCCCGCAGGCTGAGAAACTCTCTCAGCCTGCAGGCTGAGGTACAGTAAGCCATATATATATATATATATATATATATATATATATATATATATGAGAAAAATGTATATCAGCCCGCGGGCTGAGAGTACTCTCTCAGCCTGCGGTGACGTGGCTCAATTTGTCACCTCACTGACTTGCGGCCCGCTTTTAGGGAGAAGTTAAATTACCAAATACCCCTTATGATAACTTTTCCTTATTGTTTATTATTATTTTTCCCCTTTTTATTTTGCCGCTCTTTATAGGATATAAATTACTTTTCGCCTTATTTCTTTACCTCTTTTTTGAAAGATCTAGTTTCTCCTTTTCAGCCTGGGATAAAATTTTTTTTTGAAAATATAAAATCTTTTCAGATCAATGTTTTCAGCCTGCGATAAAATTCTACTTTATAGTTTAATTTTTTTGTATATAATGTAGTCAGAGTCTTTGGTCGCATTGTACATTTAAACTGCGACCTTAGTCAAAGACTTTGGTCGCAGTGTACATGGTTAAATGCGACCAAGGTCGCAGTGTTTTTATTGATAAAGATGGTCGCAGTGTACATGGTTAAGTGCGACCAAGGTCGCAGTGTTGTTATTGATAAAGATGGCCAGCAACTGCAATCAAAGGTCCTCGACGTCCACAAGGGAAGAAGTCATGGTCCTCGACGTCCGCAAGAGAAGAAGTCATGGTCCTCGACGTCCACAGGCTGAGGTACAGTAAGTCATGGCCCTAACTATGAAGTAGAATTTTATCGCAGGCTGAAAACATTGATCTGAAAAGATTTTATATTTTCAAAAAAAAATTTATCCCAGGCTGAAAAGGAGAAACTAGATCTTTCAAAAAGAGGTAAAGAAACAAGGCGAAAAGTAATTTATATCCTATAAAGAGCGACAAAATAAAAGCGGGAAAAATAATAATAGACAATAAGGAAAAGTTATCATAAGGGGTATTTGGTAATTTAACTTCTCCCTAAAAGTGGGCCGCAAGTCAGTGAGGTGACAAATTGAGCCACGTCACCGCAGGCTGAGAGAGTACTCTCAGCCCGCGGGCTGATATACATTTTTCTCATATATATATTACTGAACTCCTTCTCAAATGTTAAACAAGAATCCTAACAGTAATAATCGCAAAACACCACAAAATTACCACAGGAATTCATTCGTAAAAAGGTTGTGACCGAGATATTTCGCTAAAGAAGCACCGTTTAGGAGCTCTTTTCTTTTTCCAGTTAAGTCATCATCAATGCATGTCTTGCGCATCAGTGTGAATTCCACATTCATGTATGAAGCTTTCAAATCAAAAAAGAAACTAGGGTTTAGGGTTAGAGTTAGAGCTAAGAGTTACCTGCGGTCTCTTCCTGGAGAGCTTGGAGATGGCGGTGAGTATGCCCCAGACTGCGACATCGGGGTTCTGAACGGGCTGATCGGCGAACTTGCGGGCAACTTCGCGGATCTCGTCCTCGCGATTCTTGGTGGGTTTTGGGACGGACGGGCTCGACGCAGACTTCTCCTCCTTCATGGCTCCCTCGTTGGCGGACTCCAGCGCCATTGCCTCTCCGTCGTCGTTTTTAGCGAGCGAAGGGGGATGGCGAAGGGAACAGAAAGCACGGGGAAGCGCCGCCGAGTGCCGATTAGGCTCGAGACCTTTTTGTTTTTTTCACCTAATTTGCCCGAATCCGAAAGGGGCTCGCACGATCCGCACCCGACCGTAACCTGGCGCATCACCCGATAATGATACAAGTATTAACCGTATTATTCGGTCAAACACCAAAATGTCGACAACATAAAGGGAAATAATTTTTATACTCTCATGTATACTCAACATTAAAGCAAAAACGGACCGTCTTGAATACCACTAATATCGAGATAACATGGTCTCACTTGTTTTGATTGTTGAGTATATAAGTGAAAAGTCAAAAAGTGAGCATGAAAAGCATTTCTTCTAAATAAATTTTTGAGGCAAAATCACATTATATCATCTTTTTATGTATCGTTTGTGTTTTTTATTTATTTTTACAATATTATGTATTTCTTTGCATTATGCATGTTTTCCTCCTCCATGGATCCACTCGATTCTGTAGAAATGAATTTTTTTTTCCTTTTACGTATTTATTTAAAAAGTGAGAAAGAAAAAGAAAAAGAAAAAGAAAAGAGTGGCCATTTAGATTGACACTCAGCTAATGCTCAAAAGCCTAAGAGGTTGCTTAAATTTCCAGCCAAGTACATAGTAATAATAGCTTTTACTGTCTAATAATAGGCTGATTTCACTTTTTAGAAAAACTAATTCAGGGTTTTAAAAGACATAAATAAACAAGATGTCACTAACTTTTTTGTAGAAATAGTGAATAACAAAGAAAAATTGATGTAAAAAAAAGTAAAATTAAAAGTTTCTTTTTGAGGGTAAAAAAGATCACTAAAAGTTAAAATCATACACGAAACCATCTAGAGTTGATAAAGAACAAATAATTCATATCTAAATGTGATATATCTTTACTTACTCTTGTAATAATTGTTCTGCAATAAAAAAAATCGTTTTAAATGTTGTCTAAGCTAGTTTCTAATAGAAACACCTCCCCATTTAATTGCTAGGGTCTGAAATTATTTTATATCTCCAATTTTATTTTGCCTCTTCTGCTGCTCTTTCCCTTGCATTTCTTGAAACCCCCTCTGTCTTTCTCAATTTATCACTTCTATTCTTTGATATCTCTCTTTCCCTCCCTCTCCTTCTCCCTTTCCCTCCATCTTTTCCCATTTTATTCTTCCCTCTATCACCCAACCGGCAACAAATTGTAGTAGCATTAATCGCATAAAGTTGCACCAATAGAAACTTGAAAAGAAATTTGGGTCCGAATTAGGACAAGGGTTTGGGTTTTGGAGAGACGAAAGAATTAGGTTTGGAGAGAGAGCAAAATTTTAAATTTGGATTTGGATTTTGAAGAAGGGGAGACGTGTATTAGCTTTGGATCTGGATTTATATTTTGAAGTGGGGGAGATAGTTTGATTTAAAGGAATTTGAGTTTATTTGAAGGATGAGTTTTGATAAAAAGAGGTGTGAGGGATAAGTGAAAAAAGAAGAGGAAGATGAGGCGGGGCAGAGAGAGTAGCAGGAGACATGAGAGGAGGAGGAAAAAAAAGATGATCTAAATTTTGTTAAGAAATAAATTCTGGATAAACATGCGGAGAAGGAGTGAAAGCAGGGAGAAGATGAGGATAGAGACATGAAAAAAGGCACAACAGGAAAAAAATTAGACATTGTTAACTAATAGAGTGTACTTTTTTTTTTGGGTGTTAGAAACCTCGAGAAGTTACATTCTATAATAATATGATGTTACATCAGAATGAGCTAGTGCAATTAGTTCTTGGGGAAACTCATCAATAAAGAAGCACCTTTTCGGAGTTCTTTTCTTTTTCAGTAAAGTCATCATCAATGGCATGTCTTGCGCATCGGTGTGAATTCCACACTCATGTATGAAGCTTACAAATCAAGAAAGAAACTAGGGTTTAGGGTTAGAGATAGAGTTAACAGTTACCTGCGGTCTCTTCCTGGGTAGCTTGTAGATGGCGATGAGAATGCCCCAAACTGCGGCATTGGGGTTCTGAACGGGCTGCTAGGCGAACTTGTGGGCAACTTCGTGGATCTCGTCCTCGCGATTCTTGGTGGATTTTGGGACGGACGGGCTCGACACAGACTTCTCCTCCTTCAAGGCTCCTCGTTGGCGGACTCCGGCGCCATTGGTCCTTCGTCGTTGTTTTTTAGCGAGGGCGAAGGGGGATGGCGAAGGGAACAAAAGGCGAGAGGAAGCGCCATTGAGTACCGACTGGGGCTCGAGACCTTTTTATTTTTTCACCCAATTTGCCCGAATCCGAAAGGGGCTCACACGATCCGCACCCGATCGTAACCTGGCGCAACACCCTACATTGGTACAAGTATTAACCATATTAGTCGGGTCAAAAACAAAATGTCAACAAATAAAGGAAAATAATTTTCATACCCTCATGCATACTCAGCACTAAAGTAAAAACGGACCCTCTTGAGTACCACTAATATCGAGATAATATGATCTCACTCACTTTGATTGTAGAGCATACTAGTGAGAAAGCCAAAAAGTGAGCGTGAAAAGTATCACTTCTAAATAAATTTTCGAGACAAAATCACATTATATCATCCTTTAATGTATCGTTTGTGTTTTATGTTTATTTTTACAATATTATATATTTCTTTACATTATGCATGTTTTCCTCCATGGATCCCTTCGGTCTTATGAAAACAAATGTTTTTTTCTTTATTTATTTAAAAAGCGGGAAAGAAAAAAAGAAAAAGGAGTGGTCTTTTAGATTGACACCCAGCAAATGCTCAAGAGTCTATGAGGTTGCTTAAATTTTTAGCCAAGTACATAGTAATAATAGCTTTTACTATCAATAATAGGCTGATTTCTACAAAAAAAAAAGTTGATGTAAGAAAAAGTAAATTAAAAGTTTTCTTTTTGAAGGAAAAAAGATCGCTAGAAGTTAAAATCATACATGTTACCTACCAGAGTTGGTAAAGAACAGATAATTCATATCTATAACCATATGTAATATATCTTTAACTACTCTTGCAATAATTGTTCTACAATTAAAAAATAGTTTAAACGTCATCCTTCTATATGTGCTCCAGTGCGTTTATATTTTGATAATTAATAACCTCTTTATGTTGTAATAGGTATCTCTTTAATATATACATGGAACTCCTAAATTCTTTCTACTTCAGGAAAATTTAGAACCTTAGAACATAGAAGTCAAAATTTTTAATTTAGAGATTTCAATGTTTAGGAATTAATCAAAAAAAATCAAGTCTAATATATAATTTGTATTTTGGTACCTAGTTATCTTTCTAAAACTTTTATCGTCTTAATATAATTAGAACACTTGAATCCCTCTATTATCGGGATTAATAAGATTTTTGATCCAATTATGAATAAATTAGAAAATAGGGTCTTAATTGAAATTTTTCTTGTTTAATTGTAAGTAACTAATGTTGTTGCTGCTGCTATTAATCTTATTATCATTAGTTTAAGGTAAATTGTCAAAAGATCGTGTGTAATACTGACCATGTAGCATTCATAGGTCTTAATCTAGTTTATTAATAGAAATTCCTCGTTTAACTGTTAGGGTCTGAAATTATTTTATGTCTCCAATTTTATTTCTGCCTCTTCTATTGCTCTTTCCCTTGCTTTTATTTAAGCCCCTTCTGAATTTCTCAATTTATCACTCCTTTCCCTTCCTTCTCCCTTTCCATCCCTTTCTTTCTCATTTTCCCCCATCTTTTCCTATTTCATTCTTCCCTCTCTCCTCCAAACCGGTAGCAAACTGCATTAGCATTAATCACATAAAGTTGTACCAATAGAAACTTGAAAAGGAATTTGGGTCCGAATTAGGACAATTGTTTGGTTTTTGGAGAGAAAGAAAGATGTAGGTTTGGAAAGAAAGCAAAATTTTGGATTTGGATTTGAATTTTGAAGAGAGGAGATGGGTATTAGTTTTGGGTCTGGGTTTATATTTTGAAGTGGGGGAGATAGTTTAATTTAAAGGAATTTGAGTTTATTTGAAGGATGAATTTTGATAAAAAAAAAGTGTGAGAGATAAGTGTAAAAGAGAAGAGGAAAATGAGACGGGAGGGAGAGAGAGAGAGGAGAGGAGGAGAATATGATCTAGATTTGGTTAAGAAATAAGTTCTGGATAAACATGTGGGAAAGGAGTAAAAGCAGGAAGAAGATGAGGAATACATGAAAAAAGGCAAAACGGGAAAAAAAATTAGACACTGTTTACTTATAGAGTGTACTTCTTTTTTGGTGCTAGAAGGCCCTGAGAAGTTATATTTGTTGACCCAAAGGTCCATCACCCTAGTTCTGACGATGATTAACTCATGTAGTTATATTACTAATGATCTCGTGCTTATTTAGTTTCAGATTTTCTATCAAGATCTCAGTCGGTGTTTAGTTTCACTAAAAGATTTTGTAACACCCCGCTCCCGGAATACGTACTTAGTTGCGTATTCAGATTTTTGATCGTATTTTTTCGATTTACCTTCTGTACTTATTTTGTATTATGAATTGTTTATATGATTGTTTTGTCTTAAATTTGGATTCGTGGACTCGGAGTCAGCCCTAGTCTGAACCGAAGACCCGATCCTAATGTGTTACTTGATTTGGTCCTTCCGGTAATTAGATTTGACCGATTTCAGTTTCAAATATTATTTTCCTATATTTTAGATTTTATATGATTTTCTGGAATTTTCCTGAATTTAATTAAATATCTTCAAAACCGGTGTCGGCCAGTGCCGCTGACCGATTCCCGGATTTTTAGTTTACAAACGGTTTAGAATTTCTACAAGTACCTTTAGATACTATTTCTTAAAATCATATTTTCTATCTACATACTTTTTCTGAGGATTTTATGAATTTATGAAAATTCCACCGGAGTCGGTAGCTAGCTGATTCCGGGATTTTTAGTTTTAAAACTGTAAAGTATTTCTTAAAACGGATTTCACTATAATTCTTAGATTATATTCTTGATTTTTGATAATTATTTCGGGTCGTTCCGAGATACTTGAATTTCGGACGATTCCGGTGTTTTCCCGAAAGATTTCCGCATCCGCAACCGAATCCCGGGAATCCGCCACTTCCATTATTTTTCATTTTCTCTTCCAAGAGAATAATTTCCCTTTTCCATTTTCTTTTCCTTTTCCTATTTTCTTCCTTTCCTTCCTCCACAATCCACAAGAATTCCAATTTCCCAAAATTCTATTTTCTCCCAAATTTCCAATAAACTCCACACACTTCCACCAACTTCCTCATTAATGCCCCTCTTTTTCTCTCTCTTCCATGGCCAGCCAAGTGTGGCTAGGAGAGACACCTCACCTCCCCTATTTACAAAAACCCCCCTCCCTTCTATCTTAATTGCACCTCCTTCACAAAATCTAAAACCTATAAATACTTTCCTTCCCCTTTCCTTATTCATTTTCACTTCATCTTTCTCTCTCTTCTCTTCACTAAAACCCTAACCTCCAACATCTCCTTCACCTCCACCACCTCCACCGGCGCCTCCGGCCACCACGACTCCGGCGAGAGACCCCCGATCTCCGGCCACCACTTCTTCTCACCAACACCAACAAAAAAACCTCCAACCTCCACTTTCTTCTTCATCATCAACTTCCATCACTACCACCATCACTCCAACACCTTGTACTTCTTTTAGGTAAGTGTTCTTCTTCATCAAGCCTTGGATAATTCTTAGTATACTTGTGTCTTCAAATCATGTAATTTGATCATCAAACACAACCATCACAAATCTATTCTGTGTGCTGTTTCCAGTCGATTAGTCGACTTGACCTAAGGACTAGTCGACTTGAAACCCTTAGTTGAAACGTAACCTTTTCTGGAACACAGTTTTAGTCGACTTAGGTTATTTATTAGTCGACTAGAAACCTCGATTAGTCGACTACTCCCTTGACCCTAGTCGACTAACCTTTCCTGAATCAGAAACCCAACTCTCTGTTACTCAGTATTAGTCGACTTGACATGACTGTTAGTCGACTTGAGATGTCTGTTAGTCGACTACCCTTTCCACCTAGTCGACTAACTTTTCCTGAAACCATAACCCAACTCTCTGGAACCCAGTTTTAGTCGACTATACCAGACTGTTAGTCGACTAACCCCTTTATTAGTCGACTACTCTTTCCACCTAGTCGACTAACTTTGGCTGTCTGTTATAGTTGATTTCTTTCTTGAATATGAACCATATCCTTGAGTCTTATATCATATATTGGTATTGCTTGACTTGTCTATTGACAAACATCATCTTCCCTTCTCTCTTTCTCTCTCCTCTTCACTCTACATATTTATATCATATATTATGGCGCATCCCGAATTCCGTGGATTTCGGACCTTTCGGCGTTTCTGGTGATTCAGGCGAGTGTTCTCGCTCGCTACCCTCTTGCTCCCTATTTCATTGATTATGCAAATATTCTCGTTCTAGTCTCCATGTGTTTTATTTCATGTTCTATATCTTTTACTGTTTTATACTATGCGTGGCCGACCCTTCGTGGTCGTTGTACTTTGGGTTACTTTTATGTTACCTTGCCATACCATTACCTCAGACTAGTCAGTTGCATGCTTTTATTTAACACATGTATATCACCTGACCATCTAGTGTGTTATCACCTGACCACCTGGCCTGCCACTACTTGGCAAGACCCTTTAGTTATGCTATGACTTGCCCTGACTATTATCAATCTCTTGCCATGACTTAACCCGACTATTATCAATCCTTTGATATGCTTGGTTGTTTACTAAATATCATCATTCTGTCATGCTATCACTTAACACCCAGCATGATAACTAGACTTGTGATTATCACCTTTACGGGAACTTTACTTTATTATCCTGTATCATGATCAGTGACTTGTATTCCTGCTTTATATGCAGTGACCTGACTATATAGTACGTATGTACTCCTGATTCCTGATCATGTCCTGTTCCAGTTATTCCCGTAAAGTGATAATTAAACTAATGAATCCTAAAAAGGACCACTTGTATTGGGTCGGGGGAAACATGCGGATATCAATATGTGTTCGTGTTTACAGTGGCTTTTAGGAATGTTGTGCAACTACATGTTCCGGTCTGACCTGTGGGCCTCCAGGGGACCGAGGGGAGAGCTGGCTCCCTCATTACTGATACCATCATGATAAGGGCATACATAAGTCCCTCCTGTTAGCCTTGCGGCTGGTTTCCGTTTCCATGCAACGGAACAATCCTGGGCCGTGGTCCCGGGTATGTACGGGACCCACTGTAAACATAGTTCGTTGATACCCCCGCTAGTTTCCAATAACAACCTTGTTTTACTCGGATATGGATCTATGTGCGTTGGGACGCTAGTTCACATAGCTAGATATCAGGGTAAGACGAGTAATAATAAAGTGTCATAATAACCGGCTCTTTAAGTTGTAAGTAGAGGTATGTGGAATGGGACGCATACTAAAGCCTGCAACTTAAACGGCTATGAATCTGTGATGTGCCTTACCATAATTACTTGTTCCGGACTTTATATCGGATTTCCTGTTTTATGAGTATTATCGTATTATCTGCTCAAGTTCTGCTTTATCCATTGTATTCACTTGCCTCTTGTTCATTATCTTATCATGCCTGAGAACAGTCGGGTTGAATGGGCTTGGGTTATGGTGACATGAGATAAAGGTATATAGATGAGGGTTCCTTATTTGGATTATTCCTTCGATGTACTAGTCTCATGGAACCGTAATCTGAAGCCATACGATCAGATTGCTTGTCCTTGGCTTTACATGGCATGTACTCACCCTTGCTCGCCACTTGGTTTTGCTTCACCACTCGCCTGGGGAGTATCATTTGACTCCCCTGGATCCTCATGTCCAGGTCATGGAGCTTAGAGCGTGTAGATTCTCCCCCTTGTGGATCAGAGTAGCGCAGCGGTAGCGTGGATTCCCCAGCCGATCATCCAGAGCTCCATCCTTCCAGGCCCCCTTGTGAGTCTCTCGAGTTTTTCTTTTAAACTCGTGAGTGTCTTTCATACTGTTCATACTTATATATTTCCATGTATTCCCGCATTTGCGCATATCAGTGATGTAATATTATTGTAATATTGGATCACTTCTGGTGATAACTCTGTGATTGTATTCATGTGTTGGAATGTATAATGCACCACTTACTTCCGTACTCTGATTCTTGTCTGTACTGATGCTTAGCGTATATACGGGAGGGTAGTTCTGACCTACGTATATACGTTGCAGTGACGTCCCCGTATCCGCCAGGATCGGGGCGTTACAGGATGGTATCAGAGCCTAGGCTCTAACTTCCTCAGTGCGTCCAGAGGGCAAATTAATGGTAAAGAAATTTGCAACTGGAATACTTGAGTCTTGGTTACACATTCCAACTACAAGTGCAGAGTTATCTAATTCTTGACCATCCTTCCTTTGATTCCTAATCCCTCCTATCCTTTCCCTGTTTTGGTTTTATGAAGCCCTTATACCAACATTAAGATATGATAGACTAGGAAGGTAGTGGCTGGTTCTGCATGAAGCTATTATGTGATCTCTTCGGTGAATTCTATGAAGCTTGGTATTCTCCAGATCGATCTTGATCTAGCTATCTTTCACAAGACAGTAGTCGGCATTCTCTACAGATATTCTACATTCTCTACTATATCGTTCAGAGTGATTGATACCTGATATCCGGGATTCTTAATTATCGGTCTTCTTTATTATTATGCTCAGGACTATCAGGGTTTCCTTTATCTTCAGTATTCTGGCTTATTCTCGGAAGATTATCAAGTATGCAGATTTATACAGCCGGAAGTGCGGAGCATGATTATTGTTCAGTCGACCTGAGAGCCCTACCTATAGTGCTTCATATCTTGATTGGTATAAATTCCACCCTTGACCTCTTTGTGTTCATTTTACCCCTTACCGAAATTGCGAGGACGCAATTTTTTGTAAGGTGGATGGATTGTAACACCCCGCTCCCGGAATACGTACTTAGTTGCGTATTCAGATTTTTGATCGTATTTTTCGATTTACCTTCTGTACTTATTTTGTATTATGAATTGTTTATATGATTGTTTTGTCTTAAATTTGGATTCGTGGACTCGGAGTCAGCCCTAGTCTGAACCGAAGACCCGATCCTAATGTGTTACTTGATTTGGTCCTTCCGGTAATTAGATTTGACCGATTTCAGTTTCAAATATTATTTTCCTATATTTTAGATTTTATATGATTTTCTGGAATTTTCCTGAATTTAATTAAATATCTTCAAAACCGGTGTCGGCCAGTGCCGCTGACCGATTCCCGGATTTTTAGTTTACAAACGGTTTAGAATTTCTACAAGTACCTTTAGATACTATTTCTTAAAATCATATTTTCTATCTACATACTTTTTCTGAGGATTTTATGAATTTATGAAAATTCCACCGGAGTCGGTAGCTAGCTGATTCCGGGATTTTTAGTTTTAAAACTGTAAAGTATTTCTTAAAACGGATTTCATTATAATTCTTAGATTATATTCTTGATTTTTGATAATTATTTCGGGTCGTTCCGAGATACTTGAATTTCGGACGATTCCGGTGTTTTCCCGAAAGATTTCCGCATCCGCAACCGAATCCCGGGAATCCGCCACTTCCATTATTTTTCATTTTCTCTTCCAAGAGAATAATTTCCCTTTTCCATTTTCTTTTCCTTTTCCTATTTTCTTCCTTCCTTCCTCCACAATCCACAAGAATTCCAATTTCCCAAAATTCTATTTTCTCCCAAATTTCCAATAAACTCCACACACTTCCACCAACTTCCTCATTAATGCCCCTCTTTTTCTCTCTCTTCCATGGCCAGCCAAGTGTGGCTAGGAGAGACACCTCACCTCCCCTATTTACAAAAACCCCCCTCCCTTCTATCTTAATTGCACCTCCTTCACAAAATCTAAAACCTATAAATACTTTCCTTCCCCTTTCCTTATTCATTTTCACTTCATCTTTCTCTCTCTTCTCTTCACCAAAACCCTAACCTCCAACATCTCCTTCACCTCCACCACCTCCACCGGCGCCTCCGGCCACCACGACTCCGGCGAGAGACCCCCGATCTCCGGCCACCACTTCTTCTCACCAACACCAACAACAAACCTTCAACCTCCACTTTCTTCTTCATCATCAACTTCTATCACTACCACCATCACTCCAACACCTTGTACTTCTTTTAGGTAAGTGTTCTTCTTCACCAAGCCTTGGATAATTCTTAGTATACTTGTGTCTTCAAATCATGTAATTTGATCATCAAACACAACCATCACAAATCTGTTCTGTGTGCTGTTTCCAGTCGATTAGTCGACTTGACCTAAGGACTAGTCGACTTGAAACCCTTAGTTGAAACGTAACCTTTTCTGGAACACAGTTTTAGTCGACTTAGGTTATTTATTAGTCGACTAGAAACCTCGATTAGTCGACTACTCCCTTGACCCTAGTCGACTAACCTTTCCTGAATCAGAAACCCAACTCTCTGTTACTCAGTATTAGTCGACTTGACATGACTGTTAGTCGACTTGAGATGTCTGTTAGTCGACTACCCTTTCCACCTAGTCGACTAACTTTTCCTGAAACCATAACCCAACTCTCTGGAACCCAGTTTTAGTCGACTATACCAGACTGTTAGTCGACTAACCCCTTTATTAGTCGACTACTCTTTCCACCTAGTCGACTAACTTTGGCTGTCTGTTATAATTGATTTCTTTCTTGAATATGAACCATATCCTTGAGTCTTATATCATATATTGGTATTGCTTGACTTGTCTATTGACAAACATCATCTTCCCTTCTCTCTTTCTCTCTCCTCTTCACTCTACATATTTATATCATATATTATGGCGCATCCCGAATTCCGTGGATTTCGGACCTTTCGGCGTTTCTGGTGATTCAGGCGAGTGTTCTCGCTCGCTACCCTCTTGCTCCCTATTTCATTGATTATGCAAATATTCTCGTTCTAGTCTCCATGTGTTTTATTTCATGTTCTATATCTTTTACTGTTTTATACTATGCGTGGCCGACCCTTCGTGGTCGTTGTACTTTGGGTTACTTTTATGTTACCTTGCCATACCATTACCTCAGACTAGTCAGTTGCATGCTTTTATTTAACACATGTATATCACCTGACCATCTAGTGTGTTATCACCTGACCACCTGGCCTGCCACTACTTGGCAAGACCCTTTAGTTATGCTATGACTTGCCCTGACTATTATCAATCTCTTGCCATGACTTAACCCGACTATTATCAATCCTTTGATATGCTTGGTTGTTTACTAAATATCATCATTCTGTCATGCTATCACTTAACACCCAGCATGATAACTAGACTTGTGATTATCACCTTTACGGGAACTTTACTTTATTATCCTGTATCATGATCAGTGACTTGTATTCCTGCTTTATATGCAGTGACCTGACTATATAGTACGTATGTACTCCTGATTCCTGATCATGTCCTGTTCCAGTTATTCCCGTAAAGTGATAATTAAACTAATGAATCCTAAAAAGGACCAACTTGTATTGGGTCGGGGGAAACATGCGGATATCAATATGTGTTCGTGTTTACAGTGGCTTTTAGGAATGTTGTGCAACTACATGTTCCGGTCTGACCTGTGGGCCTCCAGGGGATCGAGGGGAGAGCTGGCTCCCTCATTACTGGTACCATCATGATAAGGGCATACATAAGTCCCTCCTGTTAGCCTTGCGGCTGGTTTCCGTTTCCATGCAACGGAACAATCCTGGGCCGTGGTCCCGGGTATGTACGGGACCCACTGTAAACATAGTTCGTTGATACCCCCGCTAGTTTCCAATAACAACCTTGTTTTACTCGGATATGGATCTATGTGCGTTGGGACGCTAGTTCACATAGCTAGATATCAGGGTAAGACGAGTAATAATAAAGTGTCATAATAACCGGCTCTTTAAGTTGTAAGTAGAGGTATGTGGAATGGGACGCATACTAAAGCCTGCAACTTAAACGGCTATGAATCTGTGATGTGCCTTACCATAATTACTTGTTCCGGACTTTATATCGGATTTCCTATTTTATGAGTATTATCGTATTATCTGCTCATGTTCTGCTTTATCCATTATATTCACTTGCCTCTTGTTCATTATCTTATCATGCCTGAGAACAGTCGGGTTGAATGGGCTTGGGTTATGGTGACATGAGATAAAGGTATATAGATGAGGGTTTCCTTGTTTGGATTATTCCTTCGATGTACTAGTCTCATGGAACCGTAATCTGAAGCCATACGATCAGATTGCTTGTCCTTGGCTTTACATGACATGTACTGACCTTGCTCGCCACTTGGTTTTGCTTCACCACTCGCCTGGGGAGTATCATTTGACTCCCCTGGATCCTCATGTCCAGGTCATGGAGCTTGGAGCGTGTAGATTCTCCCCCTTGTGGATCAGAGTAGCGCAGCGGTAGCGTGGATTCCCCAGCCGATCATCCAGAGCTCCATCCTTCCAGGCCCCCTTGTGAGTCTCTCGAGTTTTTCTTTTAAACTCGTGAGTGCCTTTCATACTGTTCATACTTGTATATTTCCATGTATTCCCGCATTTGCGCATATCAGTGATGTAATATTATTGTAATATTGGATCACTTCTGGTGATAACTCTGTGATTGTATTCATGTGTTGGAATGTATAATGCACCACTTACTTCCGTACTCTGATTCTTGTCTGTACTGATGCTTAGCGTATATACGGGAGGGTAGTTCTGACCTACGTATATACGTTGCAGTGACGTCCCCGTATCCGCCAGGATCGGGGCGTTACAGATTTGAAAGTCAAGTTTTGAAGCTAGCACATATAGATTCAAGAGCTCGCGCTTTAAAAATCACATCAAGTACTCAAGAGGAGTTTAGCTCTTTGGATTAAGGTTTGGACCAAGTCAAGACAGAGGAAAAGTTTTTCAAGAAAATGTTAGGATTTGGGTCGAACAAATAGTCCCACACCAGCTAGATGTGGGGATGTTCTTGGGTATATAAGGATTTAGGCAACTCCACCTAAAAGGCTAGTCTTTTGGGATGGTGCTCCAAGTCCTTCAAGTGGTATCAGAGCCATGCCCCAAACTTAGTCGTGTGTGTGGGTGATGTTCGACGATGTAGATCCCCCAATTGGCTCAAAGGCGCAATGGGCCTGCCCACCCTACTGGCGCAAAAAGGCACAATAGGCTCCTGTGAAGCTAATGTTGGTGTAATACCCCTTTCCCGGAATACGTACTTAGTTACGTATTCGGCCCTTTGACCGTATCTTCCGATTTACCATCCGTATTTGACCGATTTTAATTTCAAACATCATTTTATAATACTTTAGATTTTATGTGATTTTCTAGAATTTTCTGAAATTAAAATGAATTTCTTCAAAAACCGGTGTCGGCCAGTACCGCTGACCAATTTCCGAATTTTTATCTTCCAATCTGTTAGGGATTTCAAGAAAGTCCTTTAGACTTTATTGCTTAGAATCATATTTCCTACTTATACTATTTTTCTAAGAATTTTATAAATTTATGAAAATTATTTCGGTGTCGGTAAATTTCTGCTTCTGGGATTTTTAATTAAAAATCTACATAGTATTTCTTCAAACGGATTTCACCTTTGGTCTTAAAATGTTTTTCTTGATTTTTAGTAAAATTTTCAGATCAATCCAAAATACTTGAATTTTGGGCATTTTTCCAAAATTGCAAAATGCTTTTCCACTTCATTTTCCACCTCATTTCCCACTCACCCTCACCTACCCCACTAACTCTCTCTCCATCCCATGGCCGGCCAAGTGTCAAGGGGAGAGACACCTCACCCCTCCCTTTTTGCAAGAAAGCCCCTCTCATCCATCAAATTTCCAATCCCTTTACAAAGACCCCCACCTATAAATGCATTTCATTTGCAAAATTACCCTTTTTCTCTCATTTTCTCCAACTAGAGAAGAACTCCTTCCTCCTCTCCACAAACCCTAGCTCCAAGTGAACCCAACCTCTTCATCTCCACCTCTAGATCACAAGGGATTCATCAAGCTTCATCAAGGAACCTCCATCTCCACTCCAAGCTTCACCAAAGGGCAAGATCTTCAACCCTAGCTTCAAGAACAAGGGTAGATTGAAGCCCTCACCATCTTCTTCCTTGGATCCAGCCCTAATTGGACAATCCAGGTGAGTTCTTACTCACCAAGACCTAGATCATCAACCCCACATGCTTAGGGTAGAGATCTATGTATATGTCTAACATAAAAATCTAATTTTTAGGTCATTTAAGTTCAAATCTAGCCTTTCCATGTAATTGTGTTAATCACCAAGACTAGGCCTTGTCCTAATGTATTTGTAATGTTAAATCAGGCCCCCTAATGCTGTAAAAATCCCAATTTTTCACTGATAGAACCAACTCACACGAATCCTGATTTTCTGCTCTAACAGCAGAAATTTCCAGAGGACCGGTCGACCGGCAGTCGACCGGGACTCTGCCGATGTGCACAACCTGCACGACTTGAACGGGCGGTCGACAGGCAGTCGACCGCTGACTCGACCGGCTTCACAAATTGCCTTGGACCAGTCGACTGGCAGTCGACCGGCCCAAACCTGGAGCTCTCGCACTCGGTACGGTCGACCGGCAGTCGACCGGGACTCAACCGCCAGTTCATTTCCCCAGTCGACCGGCAGTCGACCGGAGGTCGACCGCCAGGCCAAATTCTGGGACAGAATTCAGACTTCTTCCCACTTAATTCTGAACTTACCCTAGTATATTTATATGCATGTTTTAGTCTTGTTTATACTGTGTACTTGTACTACATGACTGGTTACCTGATATATCTTGTTTATTCATGCTTCATGATTTGTTGGTACATTATATCAATCCATGACTTGTTGTTATATATTTGCATTTCATAACTTGTCGAAAATGGATTATCACCACTTCTTCATGCTATCTCCAAAACCAAGCATGATATATCCGACATTGTATAAAATACACCAACTTACATTGGGTTCGGGGGAAATATGCGGATATCGGTACGTGTTCGTGTTTACAGTGGTATTAGGATGTGCACTATATTTCGGTCTTACCTGTGGTACTCCAGGGGACCAAGGGGAGTGCTTCCTCCCTTCCTGTTTCATGTCATGACAAGGGCATACATAAGTCCCTTTCCTGTAGCCTAGCGGCAGGTTCCGTCTTCAAGCAACGGAACAATACTGGGCCGTGGTCCCGGGCATGCACGGGACACACTGTAAACATAGTTCGTCGATACAACCGCTGTTTCCAATAACAACCTTGTTTCACTAGGATATGGATCTATGTGCCCTGGGACGCTGGGTCACATAGCTAGATATCACAGTAAGACAAGTAATAATAATAAGACATTATTGTAGATTTATTGCATATGCCTTTATCTTATTTAGTTTACATCCCTTGCCATGTATTGTTGTTAGTTATCACTACTTCATCACCTCTACTTATGATTCCGTCGCCACTTGGCTATCTTTATTTCTTGTATCATGTCTTGACCCTTTTGGATTTGCATATTCAGATTTCGAGGCTTGGGACGAGGTAGAGCCCTCCGCTGAGGACCGGGCTTATCTTGGTGAGCAGGCCGACCAGCACTAGTCCTATCGCGCCCGACATTTCTTTTGGTTCACGTAATCTCCGTCCATACGTGAGCATTTTTGTATTTTTGGTTGTATCTTGTGTCTTATGGACTTGGGTTGTGATAAAAGGACACTTGTATGGTGATTATGTTTATCATGACTTGTATAACTCTGTACTTCTATTTTTGTATGTTGGCATATGATTACATCACGCTGTGTGTTATACTCTGATACTCGCTGTACTATGCTTAGCGTATATACGTGGGGGCACCACCTGACCTACGTATATGCGTCGCAGTGACGTTCCCGTATCGTTGGGATCGGGGCGTTACAGGTTGGTATCAGAGCCTAGGCTCTCAGACCTAAAAGTACAACCAAGTGGCAAATTCTAACGATTTGCTTATGCCAACTGCAATGTACAAAGTTATGAGTCCATCTTGATTCCTTCAATTGATCAATTCCTTCGTATCCTAATTCCTTTCCTTGATTCCAATTCCAGATCTTATCCCTTTCGGTATGGAGAGACGTTCGGGTCGTAACAATGTCGGGCAAGTCCCGGATGGACCCGCGGGAGGAGAGCAGGTTGATGTCCTGAGCATCATTCGGGCTATGATGGAGACCCAGCAGCAGCAAGTGGAGATCCATCAGCAGCAGACTGAACTCCTCAGGCAGGAGTTAGCAGCCCCGAAGGAGCAGAAGCCGGGGAATATCTCAGATTTCCGGCGGCTACAACCGGCTACCTTCTCAGGAGTCGAGAGGCCTTTGGAGGCTGAGCAGTGGTTAGTGGACACCACCGATCTACTGAACGCCGCCAGGGTGCCCAAGGAGAGCCAAGTGGAGGTAGCAAAGATCCAGCTGAAGGACATTGCTCGGACTTGGTGGCTTGCAGAGGAGGCTCGCTTGAAGAAGCCTATTTCCTGGGATACCTTCTCCAAGAGCTTCTACAGTCGTTTCTTCCCCGCCACTGCTCAGAAGGACATGGAGGAGCAGTTCATCCGGCTTCAGCAGGGAGATAAGACAGTAGATGGGTATGCGGCAGAATTCCTCAGGCTGAGTCGCTTCGCCCCATACATGGTGGCTGATGAGGAGAAGAGGGCAAGCCGGTTCCAGCAGGGTCTGCAGATGGAGATCCAGATGTTTCTGATGCCACAGCAGTTGAAGACCTATGCTGAAGTTCTCTCTATCGCTCGAGAAGTGGAGCGTGGTTTTCAGAGGAAGCAGGAGAACCAGGCCTTGAAAAGGCCGTTTGTGCCGGTGGGCAGAGGAGGACCGTCCAGGGCAGCGAAGATCCAGGCCAGACAGCCGTTCAGAGCAGTTCCATACCAGACGGCTCGACCAGGTCTTATTTGCAACTTCTGCCAGAAGCCAGGACACACTCAGCAGAATTGCCGGAGGGCAAACGGTTGGTGCTTGATCTGTGGAGCTCGAGACCATGCAGTGGAGACCTGCCCGCACAGGAGAGTGGGGTTTGCTACCCAAACCTTGCCGGCACCTCAGGGGCAGTATGTGCAGAAGGCACTACCAGGGCCAGTTGGACCGAGGCAGCAGGGACCAGTGATGAGGAGAGCTCTTCCCCTTCCACCACCACATGTTGCTCGCCCAGTGCAGAGGGGAACCAGGACAGCAGCTGGTCGTGGCAGAGGTCAGGCCTACAACCTGACAGCAGAAGAGGCTGGAGCTTCAGGAGAGGTGATTACAGGTACCATCAGAGTCCATTCCATACCTGTCCTCGCTCTTTTCGACTCCGGTGCTTCGCATTGTTTTATCTCCGTGCATTTCGTGGCATTGCATTCTATTCCTGTTAGATTGTTAGACCATGGATGGGAGATTAGTACTGGGAATGGGGTAGTTTTATCTTCTAGAGTTTGTGCTGACTGCCCAGTAGAACTTTGTGGGAAGGTCTTGTCCATAGATATGCTCGTACTAGACACCAAGGGGTACGACGTGATCTTAGGCATGACCTGGCTCAGTCAGTACCATGCAGTGATTGACTGTAGGGGAAGGAAGATCAATTTCAGAATCCCGCATCAGCCGGAATTCCAGTTTAGTGGAGGAGTGGAGCCTGCTGAGAAGAAGATTCAGATGACCACTTCGGAGGTCCTGAAGGGAGTGCCAGTGTGGGATGAATTCCCGGGGGTGTTTGCTGAGATTTCAGGACTCCCACCGGGGAGGATCGTGGAGTTCTCCATTGATACTATTCTAGGGACAGCTCCTATATCCAAGGCTCCATACAGGATGGCACCGACGGAGTTGGAGATCCTGAAGAAGCAGCTGCAGGAGTATTCGGACAAGGGATTGATCCGGCCTAGCACTTCACCATGGGGAGCTCCAGTGCTATTGGCGAACAAGAAGGATGGTGGCAAGAGGCTTTGCATTGATTACAGGGAGTTGAACAAGGTCACCATCAAGAACAAGTATCCCTTACCCAGGATTGATGACTTGTTTGATCAGCTTCATGGAGCCCGTGTGTTTTCTAAGTTAGATTTGCAGTCAGGTTACCATCAGCTGAGGGTGAAGAAGGAAGATGTTCCGAAGACGGCATTCAGGACCCGATATGGCCACTACGAGTTTCTAGTGATGCCTTTCGGAGTTACCAATGCCCCTGCTGTGTTTATGGACCTGATGAACCGGGTGTTCTCTCCTTACCTGGATCAGTTTGTAGTGGTGTTCATAGATGACATCCTGATCTATTCCAAGAGTTTTGAGGAGCATGCAAAGCACCTGAGGATCGTGTTGCAGACTCTTCAGCAGGAGCAGCTTCATGCCAAAAGGAGCAAGTGTGAGTTCTGGCTAGACAGCATAGCCTTCCTTGGACATATAGTTTCAGCAGAAGGGATTTCAGTTGATCCTAGTAAAGTCCAGGCAGTGCAGAATTGGCCAGTTCCGAAGACGGTGTCTGAGATAAGGAGTTTTCTTGGACTAGCCGGATATTACAGGCGCTTTGTCCAGGATTTCTCTAGACTTGCAGCTCCGTTGACCAGGCTCACCAGGAAAGGGGAGAGATTCATATGGACAGGAGAATGTGATGCAGCTTTTGAGCAGTTGAAGCAGAAGCTTATTTCAGCCCCAATCTTGAGGACCCCTTCAGGAAGGGGAGGGATGGTCATTTTCTGTGATGCATCGGGTAGAGGCCTGGGGTGTGTGCTTATGCAGCATGATCATGTCATAGCATACGCCTCTAGGCAGTTGAAGCCTCATGAGAGGAATTACCCAACTCATGACTTGGAGTTGGCGGCTGTGGTGTTTGCCTTGAAGATTTGGAGACACTACCTCCTGGGAGACAAAGTGTTGATTTACACAGACCACAAGAGCCTCAAGTATATTTTCTCACAGAAGGAGTTAAATATGAGGCAGAGGAGGTGGTTGGAGCTTATGGCGGACTACGATATTGACTTGCAGTATCATCCAGGCAAAGTCAATACCGTTCCAGATGCACTGAGCAGGATGCCGGAAAACAGAATGCTAGTTCGCCTTACTCAGCAGAAAGAGTTGATCCAGGAGTTCATCAGATTGGAATTGAGGTTGGTGCAGGGAGGTGATAAGGCAGGGCAGCTTATGGCATTGCAGATCCAGTCCTCATTGGTAGAGGAGATCAAGGAGGCTCAGAAGGAGGATCCAAGATTGCAGACATTCAGGACTCAGGTGGAGGCTGGTTTGAGGACAGATATTTGTATTCGTCCGGATGGTGCTTTGTGTTATGGTAGTAGACTTTGTGTTCCCCAGGGAGAAGTCAGACAGAAGATTTTGGAGGAAGCACACAGTTCTGCCTATTCTATACATCCGGGAGGAAACAAGATGTACCAGGACCTGAAGAGGCACTTTTGGTGGAATGCCATGAAGAGGGAGATAGCCCAGTTTGTCGCCAAGTGCTTGGTTTGCCAGCAGATAAAGATCGAGCATCAGAGATCAGCTGGACTTCTTCAACCTTTGCCGATACCCGAATGGAAGTGGGAGCACATTACTATGGACTTCGTGACGGCATTGCCTCGGAGTCCTAAGGGTAACAATGCGGTGTGGGTGATCGTTGATCGCCTCACCAAGTCTGCTCACTTCATACCCTTCCGGGTTGGTCAGTCGACAGAGGTTCTGGCAGATAAGTATCTGAAGGTAGTTGTTCGTCTGCATGGAGTCCCAGTCAGTATTGTATCAGATAGAGACTCCAGATTCAGGTCTCATTTCTGGGAGAGTCTCCAGGAGAGTCTGGGAACTCGTCTGAAGTTCAGTACTTCCTATCATCCTCAGACAGACGGACAGTCAGAGAGGACCATCCAGATCCTTGAGGATATGCTAAGGGCTTGCATAATGGACTTTGGAGGATCTTGGGAGGACCATCTACACTTGGCTGAGTTTTCATATAACAACAGCTATCAGGCCAGTATTAAGATGGCTCCCTTCGAAGCATTGTATGGGAGGAGGTGCAGATCACCGATTTGCTGGGAGGAGGTCGGTGAGAGGAGTTTATTGGGGCCCGAGATGCTGATGCAGACTACAGAGAAGGTCAGGGTTATCAGAGATCATCTCAGGGCTGCTCAGAGTAGGCAGAAGAGTTGGGCTGATACTCTAAGGAGGCCATTGGAGTTCCAGACCGGAGACCATGTGTTCTTGAAGATTTCACCCACCAGGGGAGTTATCCGGTTCGGTACTCGTGGGAAGCTGAGCCCGAGGTATATTGGCCCGTTCGAGATCCTGGATCGCGTGGGAGACGTGTCTTATAGACTAGCATTACCACCATCCTTGGACGGGGTGCATAATGTCTTCCATGTGTCCCAGTTGAGGAGGTATGTCCGGGACGACAGCCACATTCTGGATCATTCCGAGCTAGAGCTGCAACCGGATCTATCATACCAAGAACAGCCGATGGCCATTCTGGACAAGAGTGTCAAGACACTGAAGAGCAGGGCTATTCCATTGGTATTGGTGTCTTGGAGCAGACACGCGCCGGGAGAGGCCACCTGGGAGCGAGAGGACGTTATCCGGGAGCGTTATCCCCAACTTTTCTCATCTTGATTTGGTAAGACTCTTTCCTTCTACTCTTGTCTTTACCGTTATCTTTCATTGTGTCCATATCTATCTGTTGCTCTTCCTGTTATCTTTCACCTTATGAAATTTCGAGGACGAAATTTTTGTAAGGTGGGTAGATTGTAATACCCCTTTCCCGGAATACGTACTTAGTTACGTATTCGGCCCTTTGACCGTATCTTCCGATTTACCATCCGTATTTGACCGATTTTAATTTCAAACATCATTTTATAATACTTTAGATTTTATGTGATTTTCTAGAATTTTCTGAAATTAAAATGAATTTCTTCAAAAACCGGTGTCGGCCAGTACCGCTGACCAATTTCCGAATTTTTATCTTCCAATCTGTTAGGGATTTCAAGAAAGTCCTTTAGACTTTATTGCTTAGAATCATATTTCCTACTTATACTATTTTTCTAAGAATTTTATAAATTTATGAAAATTATTTCGGTGTCGGTAAATTTCTGCTTCTGGGATTTTTAATTAAAAATCTACACAGTATTTCTTCAAACGGATTTCACCTTTGGTCTTAAAATGTTTTTCTTGATTTTTAGTAAAATTTTCAGATCAATCCAAAATACTTGAATTTGGGCATTTTTCCAAAATTTGCAAAATGCTTTTCCACTTCATTTTCCACCTCATTTCCCACTCACCCTCACCTACCCCACTAACTCTCTCTCCATCCCATGGCCGGCCAAGTGTCAAGGGGAGAGACACCTCACCCCTCCCTTTTTGCAAGAAAGCCCCTCTCATCCATCAAATTTCCAATCCCTTTACAAAGACCCCCACCTATAAATGCATTTCATTTGCAAAATTACCCTTTTTCTCTCATTTTCTCCAACTAGAGAAGAACTCCTTCCTCCTCTCCACAAACCCTAGCTCCAAGTGAACCCAACCTCTTCATCTCCACCTCTAGATCACAAGGGATTCATCAAGCTTCATCAAGGAACCTCCATCTCCACTCCAAGCTTCACCAAAGGGCAAGATCTTCAACCCTAGCTTCAAGAACAAGGGTAGATTGAAGCCCTCACCATCTTCTTCCTTGGATCCAGCCCTAATTGGACAATCCAGGTGAGTTCTTACTCACCAAGACCTAGATCATCAACCCCACATGCTTAGGGTAGAGATCTATGTATATGTCTAACATAAAAATCTAATTTTTAGGTCATTTAAGTTCAAATCTAGCCTTTCCATGTAATTGTGTTAATCACCAAGACTAGGCCTTGTCCTAATGTATTTGTAATGTTAAATCAGGCCCCCTAATGCTGTAAAAATCCCAATTTTCACTGATAGAACCAACTCACACGAATCCTGATTTTCTGCTCTAACAGCAGAAATTTCCAGAGGACCGGTCGACCGGCAGTCGACCGGGACTCTGCCGATGTGCACAACCTGCACGACTTGAACGGGCGGTCGACAGGCAGTCGACCGCTGACTCGACCGGCTTCACAAATTGCCTTGGACCAGTCGACTGGCAGTCGACCGGCCCAAACCTGGAGCTCTCGCACTCGGTACGGTCGACCGGCAGTCGACCGGGACTCAACCGCCAGTTCATTTCCCCAGTCGACCGGCAGTCGACCGGAGGTCGACCGCCAGGCCAAATTCTGGGACAGAATTCAGACTTCTTCCCACTTAATTCTGAACTTACCCTAGTATATTTATATGCATGTTTTAGTCTTGTTTATACTGTGTACTTGTACTACATGACTGGTTACCTGATATATCTTGTTTATTCATGCTTCATGATTTGTTGGTACATTATATCAATCCATGACTTGTTGTTATATATTTGCATTTCATAACTTGTCGAAAATGGATTATCACCACTTCTTCATGCTATCTCCAAAACCAAGCATGATATATCCGACATTGTATAAAATACACCAACTTACATTGGGTTCGGGGGAAATATGCGGATATCGGTACGTGTTCGTGTTTACAGTGGTATTAGGATGTGCACTATATTTCGGTCTTACCTGTGGTACTCCAGGGGACCAAGGGGAGTGCTTCCTCCCTTCCTGTTTCATGTCATGACAAGGGCATACATAAGTCCCTTTCCTGTAGCCTAGCGGCAGGTTCCGTCTTCAAGCAACGGAACAATACTGGGCCGTGGTCCCGGGCATGCACGGGACACACTGTAAACATAGTTCGTCGATACAACCGCTGTTTCCAATAACAACCTTGTTTCACTAGGATATGGATCTATGTGCCCTGGGACGCTGGGTCACATAGCTAGATATCACAGTAAGACAAGTAATAATAATAAGACATTATTGTAGATTTATTGCATATGCCTTTATCTTATTTAGTTTACATCCCTTGCCATGTATTGTTGTTAGTTATCACTACTTCATCACCTCTACTTATGATTCCGTCGCCACTTGGCTATCTTTATTTCTTGTATCATGTCTTGACCCTTTTGGATTTGCATATTCAGATTTCGAGGCTTGGGACGAGGTAGAGCCCTCCGCTGAGGACCGGGCTTATCTTGGTGAGCAGGCCGACCAGCACTAGTCCTATCGCGCCCGACATTTCTTTTGGTTCACGTAATCTCCGTCCATACGTGGGCATTTTTGTATTTTTGGTTGTATCTTGTGTCTTATGGACTTGGGTTGTGATAAAAGGACACTTGTATGGTGATTATGTTTATCATGACTTGTATAACTCTGTACTTCTATTTTTGTATGTTGGCATATGATTACATCACGCTGTGTGTTATACTCTGATACTCGCTGTACTATGCTTAGCGTATATACGTGGGGGCACCACCTGACCTACGTATATGCGTCGCAGTGACGTTCCCGTATCGTTGGGATCGGGGCGTTACAGTTGGGCTCTCGAAAAATTTGGCGGTGGTGCTCCTTTGCAATGGGCGTGCTAGTTACCACACGGTGTAGAGGAGTGACCGACTGTAGTGCTTCACATAAGGCGTGCCGTAGCCTCACGCAGTGAAGAGTTGGATCTCGATGGAGCATTTGATCTTCCAGTGTGAAGATAGTTGAGCTTGCAAGGAGACTCTTTGTTCGAGGAGAATTGTTGAGATTTGGGTCGAACAAATAGTCTCACATCGGCTAGACGTGGGGATGGTCTTGGGTATATAAGGATTTGGGTAACTCCACCTAAAAGGCTAGTCTTTTGGGATGGTGCCCCAAGTCCTTCAGAAAAGATTTTCAAGACTTGTGTCATGTTTATAAGTGTTAAGATATTATTTTTAGATAAAATGTAAATGATAAATTAATTGTGGAATGCTCAAGCTTATACACACAAACAAAAGTTTAGTTTTTAAAAAATACGATTTTTTATTTAAACTTTAAATTCTATGCCTCAAAAATAGTTCACATGTTTGTAATATGTGTTGATTTTGATCATACATATGTATACTTCAAAGTATTTTAATGCACCTTCGTGGATTTTATGGAGATTTTATGAAATTTAAGATGTATTCAAAAAAGTTGTTAAAACTATTTTTGGGCTGCATGCGGTCGACCGACCGGTCGATCGGAGGCTGAGCCGGTCGACTGACCTTCGATCGACCGGTCAGTCGACTGACATGCACAAGTCCATGTGACTTGAGCTTGGTCGATCGACCGGTCAACCGCAGTAGAGATCGGCCGACTGATCGATCGACCGACTGAGTTTGCAGAGCTCTCGGGTTTTCTCGGTCGACCAGGCGGCCGTCCGTTCTGCTGATCTTCTCGATACCTTTATAGATTTCTAATCATAACATTTTATATATTCAATCAATATAATCTAAATTGTATTTCAAATATAACTTTCAGGGTTACATTTTCTATTCAATAGCCATTTTCTGATTCAAATGTTAAAGATGTCAAATATTGGTCTTGGGTATATAAGGATTTGGGCAACTCCACCTAAAAGGCTAGTCTTTTGGGATGGTGCCCCAAGTCCTTCAGAAATGATTTTCAAGACTTGTGTCATGTTTATAAGTGTTAAGATATTATTTTTAGATAAAATGTAAAGGATAAATTAGTTGTGGAATGCTCAAGCTTATACACACAAACAAAGGTTTAGTTTTTAAAAAATACGATTTTTTATTTAAACTTTAAATTCTATGCCTCAAAAATAGTTCACATGTTTGTAATATGTGTTGATTTTGATCATACATATGTATACTTCAAAGTATTTTAATGCACCTTCGTGGATTTTATGGAGATTTTATGAAATTTAAGATGTATTCAAAAAAGTTGTTAAAACTATTTTTGGGCTGCATGTGGTCAACCGACCGGTCGATCGGAGGCTGAGCCGGTCGACTGACCTTCGATCGACCGGTCAGTCGACTGACATGCACAAGTCCATGTGACTTGAGCTTGGTCGACCGACCGGTCAACCGCAGTAGAGATCGGTCGACTGATCGATCGACCGACTGAGTTTGCAGAGCTCTCGGGTTTTCTCGGTCGACCAGGCGGCCGACCGTTCTGCTGATCTTCTCGATACCTTTATAGATTTCTAATCATAACATTTTATATATTCAATCAATATAATCTAAATTGTATTTCAAAGATAACTTTCAGGGTTACATTTTCTATTCAATAGTCATTTTCTGATTCAAATGTTAAAGATGTCAAATATTGGGTTGAAGTCTGTTCTTATTTTGAAAACAGTTTACATTTCTGATTTGATACCTTTCAGTATTTTATTGATAACTTTCTACTCCAAAATGATATTGATTTTATTTAAGTTGTATTAGAAATAAGACTTAAAGATCTACAAATTTTCTTATATACATATTTCCAAATTCTGAAGTTTTAGGCCTCAAATTGTGCTCAAAGTTGACCTATTGCACGGTCTGGGTCTATGATGGGTCGACCGCCAGACTCTAACGGTCAAAAATTTTACCGTTGGTCGTCGACCGGGAAATCAACCGAGAGGCCATTCTAGCCAGATTTTGAGCCATAACGTCTAGTTTTTTATCCCTATAAATAAGGGATCTTTTGGCCTATTTTATGCGAGATTTTTTTGGAGAGTTTTCAAGAGCCATTTTCCCATCTCCAACAGAAGTTTTTCAACAAGTTTTTGTGCTAAACTTCCATATCTAAAGAGTATTTATCAAGAGTGTTTTTATTGAGTTTTCAAAAGAGATTTCTTGAGTTTTTCACCACAAACATCTATCTAGTTTTTCTCACACAAGCTTGAGCTTTCTATTGCTATATTTTATCCTATTGGATCCTTGTTTGTCAGAGTATTTATTGGTGACCAAGAGAAGTGATCACCAAGTGTTCCACCTTATATTTGGAGAAGTTGTAGAGGTTGTGGCCTCGGCGAGCTTGCGGATTCCCGTGTGTTGTTTTTGCGAGAACAAGTGAGGGACTTGCGGGTGCAAGAGTTTTTGAGGGAGCTCGTTGTAGGTGTTGCGGCACCGAGCGATCTTGTGGGATCAATTATAGTGAAAATCTTTCATAGCGTTGAAGGCGGGGATGTAGAGTAAGTGTGCTCGAACCTCAAAACAAATATCCCATGTTTGTGATTGCTTATCTCTCTCTCACTTATGTTTTATATACTGCATGCTCTTATTGTTTATATTTATTACATCTTGATATTCCCTTCTTCATATATATACGTGCTTGGGGTTGTTTGCTCGCACTTATATTTAATCAAGAGAATCATAGTGGCACCTCAACTCCTAATCTAGAGGAATTTGAGGAGATAGTCAAGAACCCTTCACTGAGAATTCAGCTACACTCTTTGGTTATACTTAGTGTGTGTAGCATAATAGTGTTAGTTTGCATAATTAGTTTTAATTCCGTATTTATTTTGCATTAGATGAGCCTGTCACTTATTCACCCCCCTCTAGGTGACCTACTATTGGTATCAGAGCTTTGTGCTCTTGATTTGGGTCTAATAATTTTGAGTTAAAGATCATATTTTAGCTAATCACAATATTTTTGTTTACACGCGCGTGGATTTCATAACACCTTCCTTGCTTGTTTCTTGTCTTCCAAAATTGGAAAGTATGTCTATGTATTTTAAGGCCTTAGGAATTCATGTTTATTATACCACTATTAAAGATTCATATTTTATTAATGAAAAACATCTCGAGACTAACACAAAAGCCATTTATGCTGTAAAGAGTACCCTAAATGATGATTGTTTATCTAGGGTTCTAACATTGAATCGACTTTTGTAGTTTGGAGCACTCTTTACTCTCTTGAGGAACAAACACCAAATGAAAAAGACAGTAACTCTGGGGATGAAAGTGATACTTCTAACATGTGCTATATGGTTTAAGGGGATGACCCCTTGAGGTAAATTCTGAATCTGAGCTTGATGAAGATGTTGACATGTCATATGACGAGCTGACTTCATTCTGTTAACAACTTCTTAAAAAGTATGAATTGTTAAAAAAAGAAAACAAAAGTTTGAAAAATGAAAATGATTTGGTTTCAAAATAAAAAGTTTCTTTTCAAAATAAATTTGAAATTATTTCAAAAGAAAATGAATTTTTGAAAAAGGAGAATGTTTCTTTGACTTCAAAATTAAATGAAATTTGTGAAGGAAATAATTCATTGAAAAAAAACTTATTTTGGTGGAAAAAGAAAAAGAAATTGTTTTAAATGAAAATAAATCTTTGAAAAAAAATTGTTTTAAAAGAAAAGGAAAATATTTTTAAAAGAAAAAGGATTTTGTTTCCCATGCTTTCAAAATTGATAATGATATTTGCATTATGAAGAAGAACATTAATTATTTGGTCTCCACTTTGAGCAATGTGCATTTAAATATAATAAATTGAAATCTATGTTTCGCAGGAAACAAGTTCTACACATGCACAACATGCTCACCCCACTCACATGTATAGTAGAGTGTTGCGGCCGCAAAGGCCATTTAGCAAATTTTGCTTTAATAGAATAAATCATTTAAATTTTACAGATAAAAATATTTGGGTTACGATTGTTTCAACCTCATGGACCCAAAAAGATATCGGTACCAAAATTCTCACCTCTTGTGTTTGATGTAGGTGTGCGCTCTCACAAAACGTGAAAGGGTGATATCTTAGTGGTGGATGCTGTTGTGCGCGCAGACAAATCACAACAACAAACCAATAGAGAATCCCTAGATCTCCAGCACAATGCAATCACAAGAGAAAACGCACAAATCACAAACACAAAGTTTAACGAGGTTCGGCCAACTTGCCTACGTCCTCGGGGCAATCCACGGAGAGAGATTTCAATTAGGAAGATGATTACAATAGCTCTGGATCTCTTAGAGTACAAGAGAGTCCGCAGCTTTTCTTTCTGTAGGCACTTCTAACCCTAAAAATTACAATTAGAGCTTAAATATATAACTTCCCGAAACAGCAATTTTCGCCCAGATCCGACTATCGGTCGACCGGTCCGGTCGACCGACTCCCTCTCACGGTCGACCGGACCGGTCGACCGAAACAAACCGAGAGTTGGGTTTCCTGCAGACAGCTTCTCCGGTCGACCGGTCCGGTCGACCGCTCAAATCCTGTGCACATTGTGCACGTCGGTCGACCGGACCGGTCGACCGACCTCTGTCTTTTTCTGCTGCTGCTGCTTTTTCCTGCCCGCTGTTCCTTCGCCTTTCGTCGTAGAATCCTTGGCAGTCTTCAACAGCACCTGGCATGACCTCATCTCCTCTACTGTACTCTCTCCTCCAATAATTCTCCACCTCGGTGAAGATTGTTAAATCTGAGCCGAACACTGACTCAATAGCGGCTGCACCAATCTGGTTGCCTACGTACCCCTTGCCCAAGGGATCAAGCCATCCGTAGTTCATCCAAATGAGCTTCAGCAAGCTCAATTCACCTGAAGGATCTGGAGCAAGTCTTTGCAGTGTGCAAACTTTACTCCCGACACCACCTTTGTAAGCATATCGGCTGAATTCTCCGAAGTGTGAACTTTCAACAAGTCAATGTCACCTTCTTCTAGAATCTCCCGAACAAAGTGATACCTGACATCAATGTGCTTCGTCCTTGCATGGTAGACTTGGTTCCTTGCCAAATAAATGGCACTCATACTGTCACAGTGTATCTTTAAGATCTCCTGTTCCACTCCCAAGTCATCTAGCAAACCCTGAAGCCAAATCGCCTCCTTCATGGCCTCGGTCAAGGCCATATACTCCGCCTCTGTAGTCGACAACGCAACTGTGGACTGAAGTGTGGAGCGCCAACTCACCGGTGCCTGTGAGAATGTGAATACATACCCCGTAGTCGACCGGCGTTTGTCGAGGTCACCTGCATAGTCCGAATCGACATACCCTATGCACTCTTGCTTTCCGGTGTCGTCCTTCTCGAACACTAGGCCTACATCAACAGTTCCCTTGATGTACCTAAGAATCCACTTCACGGCTTCCCAATGACCCAGTCCAGGATCATGCATGTATCTGCTTACCATAGAGACTGCCTGTGAAAGATCCGGCCTTGTACACACCATCGCATACATCAAGCTACCCACAGCATTGGCATACGGAACATGAGTCATATGCTCACGCTCCTGAACACTCCTTGGAGACATCTTCGCTGACAACTTGAAATGCGACGCCATTGGTGTACTAACAGTCTTAGTATCTTTCCCGATATTAAACCTCTGCAGTACCTTCTCCAGATAGCCTTTCTGAGTCAAGCTTATTCTGCCAGCTTCCCTGTCCCTTTTGATCTCCATACCCAATACTTTCCTTGCTTCCCCCAGGTCCTTCATCTCGAACTCGGACGATAAAGTCTTCTTTAGAGAATCAATTGCAAATCTTGACCTAGAAGCAATTAGCATATCATCTACGTAAAGTAGTAGATAGATATACTCACCCGATGGTAACTTGTTGTAGTACACACATGGATCGAAATGGCTTCTTGTGTACTTCTTCTTCCTGATGAAGCTGTCAAATCGCTTGTACCACTGTCTTGGAGACTGCTTCAAACCGTACAGCGATTTCTTCAGCTTACATACCAACTCCTCTTTCCCTGCAGCTTTATAACATGTGGGCTGAGTCATGTAGATCTCCTCCTCAAGATCGCCGTGGAGAAAGGCGGTCTTCACATCAAGTTGGTCAAGGTCCAACTCGTTCTGCGCCACCAAGGCTAATAGGATCCGAATAGACGAGTGTTTAACAACTGGGGAGAACACCTCGTTGTAGTCGATCCCTTCTCTCTGTGCGTAGCCTTTAGCCACCAGCCTTGCCTTGTATCGCACTTTATCTTCTTGGAGTGATCCCTGCTTCTTAGCAAATACCCACTTACACCCTATGGCTTTCTTCCCCTTGGGCAACTTGGTCAGTTCCCATGTGTTGTTCTTATAAAGAGACTGCATCTCTTCATTCATAGCCCCTTTCCATAACTCAGCTTCTGAACTGATTTCAGCTTCCCTGAAAGTAGATGGAATGGCCTCTTCAATAACTGGAAGTGCATAAGCAATCACCATGTCTGTAGTGAGCCAGCCAGGTCTCCTAGTATTCCTCCGTGGTCTTCCAACTGCAGTAGTATCTGGAACAGTACCCATGACCTGCTCCTGATCCTCTTCAACAACTTCAGCATCTTCTTCTGCAACTTGATCACCTCCCTGTGTCACCTCAGGGATGATCTTTACTGACACTGTGTCCTCTAGAGATGGTGGATTTGCATCACTCTCCACCTGCTGCAATAGCTCCTTGGTCTTGTTGGTCTCCACCTGCTGAGAGACCGTAGGCTTCATCATAGAGGCCTCATCAAATGTGACATCCCTGCTGATTATGAACTTGTTGTCCTGTTGGTCCCAAATCTTGAACCCCTTGGTTCCTTTCTTGAAGCCAACAAACACTCCTTTCTTCGCTCTCAGATCCAATTTGTCTTCTCTGACATGATAGTAGGCTGGACATCCAAATATCCGGAGCACATCATAATCATCAGCAGCTTTACCCGACCAAGCTTCAAGAGGGTCTTCCCTCCTATTGCAGATGACGGCAACCTATTGACGAGATGGCATGCATACCCCAAAGCTTCAGCCCAGAACTTCTTTGGTAATCCTGCATTGGACAATATGCACCGAACCTTCTCTAGCAAAGTCCGGTTCATTCTTTCAGCCACCCCATTCTGTTGCGGAGTTTCCCTCACTGTGAAGTGCCTCTCTATGCCCTCATCAAGACATAGCTTCTGGAAAGGGTCTGACTTGTACTCTCCTCCGTTGTCAGAACGAAGGACCTTGACTTTTCTTCCCGTACTCCTTTCCTGATTAACCTTCCACTTCACAAACAATTCTAGGACTTCATTCTTGTGTCGCATGGTGTACACCCAGCACCGCCTAGAATAATCATCAATGAACGACACAAAATAGTGGTTTCCCCCAATTGATGCAGTCTTGGTGGGTCCCCATACATCTGTGTGAACATAATCAAGAATGCCTTCGGTGCAGTGTGAAGCTGTACCAAACTTCACCTTCGTCTTCTTGCCGATGATGCAATGTTCACACAGATCCAATTTGCAGGTCTCTGCACCCTTCAGCAGCCCTTTCCTCACAAGAGCTTGCATCGATTTCTCCCCTGCATGTCCCAGCCTCATGTGCCATAGCCGGGTTAGATCTTCCTTCTGACTGGTAGAAGCTGCCACCTGCCCTGTCACTGTACTACCCTTCAAGTAATACAAATTGTTCCGGCGGTCGGCCTTCAACACCACCATTGAGCCCTTTGTCATTTTAAGAACACCTTCTTTAATAGACACACTGAGCCCCAATGATTCCAAAGCACCCACAGAGATCAAGTTCCTCTTCAGCTGAGGTACATATCTCACTTCTTTCAGCTCCCTCACCATCCCGTCAAACATCCTGATCGGAATAGTGCCTACACCCTCCATGATGCATGGATGATCGTCGCCCATGACGACCGAACACCCCTCCAACTTCTCAAGACTGGTAAACCAATCTCGATTAGGGCATACATGATATGTAGCACCTGTGTCCAGGATCCACTCTTTATCTACCGAGTAACCTACAACAGGAGTAGTCACTGAAAAAGAGAACTCTGAAGAATCTGAATCTGCTCCATCTGCCTGTGATTTACCGCTTGTAGCTTTTGTCACCCTTGCCAGATTTGCCTCAGACTTTGATTCCTTCTTCTTCCCCTTGTACTTTGGACAGTCAACCTTCCAGTGCCCAATCTCTTTGCAGAACATGCACTGATTTTTCTTAAGATCCCTGAAGCCCGACCTAGACTTCGATCTTCCTCTCACCTCCTTGCCTTTCCTCGATGAATTCCTGCCTCTTACTTTCAAAGCTTCCGCTGATGAACTAGACCGACCTGAATGTCTCTCATTCTTTCTTGTCTCATAACTCATCAGTGCTGACGACACTTCATCATAAACTAAGGTTTGCCTTCCATTTATGAATGTCATAGTGAATGTCTCATACTCCTCCGGTGGGAGTGAGTTCAGGAGAATAACTGACTTGTCTTCCTCACTCACAGTGACATCCACATTTAGCAAATCTGTAAGAAGCTTCGTATATCGGTTGATGTGCTCGTTTACTGTGTTTCCCCTCTGCATCCTGAACTGATACAGCTTACTCTTAAGTTGCAACCTAGACTCCACACTCTTTGTCAGGTACTTCTTCTCAAGAGTATTCCACAGTTTCTTCGCTGACGTCTCATGTTGTACAAGATATTTGATGTCTTGTGACAAGCATGAACGTATTAAGCCACATGCCGACCTATTCATCTTCGCCCACTCTTCCTCAGTAGTAGTGGTCTTCTTCCTCTCTAATAGGAGCGTGTCCTCGAGGTTCTGTGCATTCAATGCATCCATGACCTCACACCTCCACATCCCGAAATTATTAGTTCCATTGAACTTGACAACTTCGATCCTTGAGTGATTCATTGTTTTAACGGAAGTAGTTTCTTCTGCCATTGAGGTCTTCTTTTGATTCTCTATTTATGCGGAAGAATAATCCAATTGAAAATAGATCTTTACTCAGATAAAAAAGAGATTTTTACCTGCCTCTTGAAACCCTAGATCGAGTTTCTCACCGGATCTACTCCAATCACTGATTCAACAAGCCCTCCTTGTGTCCTCCTGAGAACGACACACGATCTCCTTGAACACCAATACCTCTGACCTGAGATCGACACACGATCTCCACCTGATCAGATCTGGAGCCCTTCGAATCCTCAGAATCCCAAGCGTAGCCTGAAGCTCTGATACCACTTGTTGTGCGCGCAGACAAATCACAACAACAAACCAATAGAGAATCCCTAGATCTCCAGCACAATGCAATCACAAGAGAAAACGCACAAATCACAAACACAAAGTTTAACGAGGTTCGGCCAACTTGCCTACGTCCTCGGGGCAATCCACGGAGAGAGATTTCAATTAGGAAGATTATTACAATAGCTCTGGATCTCTTAGAGTACAAGAGAGTCCGCAGCTTTTCTTTCTGTAGGCACTTCTAACCCTAAAAATTACAATTAGAGCTTAAATACATAACTTCCCGAAACAGCAATTTTCGCCCAGATCCGACTATCGGTCGACCGGTCCGGTCGACCGACTCCCTCTCACGGTCGACCGGACCGGTCGACCGAAACAAACCGAGAGTTGGGTTTCCTGCAGACAGCTTCTCCGGTCGACCGGTCCGGTCGACCGCTCAAATCCTGTACACATTGTGCACGTCGGTCGACCGGACCGGTCGACCGACCTCTGTCTTTTTCTGCTGCTGCTGCTTTTCCTGCCCGCTGTTCCTTCGCCTTTCGTCGTAGAATCCTTGGCAGTCTTCAACAGCACCTGGCATGACCTCATCTCCTCTACTGTACTCTCTCCTCCAACAGATGCATGAGGTAGATGGACATACCAAATTGATGCATCACTACCAAGGATATTTGGTGGGAGGACCACCATGGTTTGGAGACTTAGAGAATAGTTTATATGATTTGGTAACTATCTCTAAACTCCTATTTTAGTTTACATACTTTTACATTGATAATTTTTAGCATGTTATAGTTTTAATGCTCATTATGTTAAATGCAATGTTATTAGATATATGATATACATAAATAGTCTTTGAGATGCACTTATATTTATATGAATTCATACTTTTGTGTTCTCACTTTATTTTAACTACTATATATATACTAATTCTAAAACACGCACATTTAGCCTAATGATCATATTTGTTTTATGCTTCATGAGGAGATTACTTATTTAGATGTAGTTTTCGTTAAAACTTGTGTTCATACTTGTACAAGTAATGAGCCACACTTGATTATTATGTGTTTGTATTTCATTACTCATTTGTACTCATTACATGTACTTGTATAACTTAGTTTTGATGATTCTTACATTTATACTTATTTTCCTCTATTTTTATACATGTTTAGCTTCATATATATATATATATATATATATATATATATATATAATATATATATATATAATTTTTATATAAAAACTAATAGATACACATGTATATCCTTGAATCACTTGCCTTCATGAAAAATTCTATTATGGACTCGTTTATATTTGGGATATATATGTAAACTTTTAGTTTCAACAAATATGCATAAACCTTGAAGCTTGTTTAGTTTTGATGAAAATTTTAGTTTTGATGATTTTCATATTTTTGATAAAAAAATTTCATGTTTGTTTTGAGCTTTATTGATTATTTTCATGAATATACTATTCACATGATTCTTGTGTACTCACATTTCATTTGTTTACTCATGACCTTATTTTCATGAGTTAATTTTCTTGCCTTATAGATCTTGAGTGACAATTTTTGTGTATTTAGCATACTTCATGGGATATATGAGTTAGTTTCATGTTTTGAAGGACCTTTAACTAGTTTTTCAAAAATTATTTTAAACTACTTTATTGATTCTTCAATTGGTAGAGTTTTCAAACACGTTAAATTATTTTTAAATCTTATTTTTGAAAATCACTACCATCTAAGGGTGGTTGGTTGGGCGACCATATCTTGTGTGCTTTATTGAAAATCTCTTTAACTCGTGCTTAATAAGGGTGGATTAATATGAGTTATACACATGATTCATTTGTTATATCATTTTTGTATATTTATAGTTATTTTCTATATATGTGTGCTTCAAATCTCAAGTGATATTTTCATATAAACATATATAAGACTTTGATTGTGCTTATTTTATATGTCCATAAATTTTAAAGCACAAATCTTGTTTATGCTAAGCTCGATTTTATTCTAAATATTAATTGGTATCTTTACAAACTTATGCATTGATTTCAATTGGTATTTATTTGGTATCAAAATGTACTTCATGTTTTACCTTCAATTGGTATCAAAAATTTACTATTGGTATCTTAAAAAAATTTTGTTTCTCTACAAGTGGTACCAATATTTATTTTTGCCAATACTATTTGATTTCATTGGTATCATAATTCATTTTGTTGACTTCAAGAAATTTCAAAATTTTGTTTTAAAAGTGATTTCAAAATTGTTGATATGTATTGCCTATATGCAAGAGGAGTTTAACATCTCCTTTATATATAGATTCATGTTGAGTATGTCACACATATAGTGAAGCTTGACCTCTCTTCCTTATGTGGTACAAGTGTGTAGAGGGAGCTTAACATCTCCGTCTATACATTGTATATTATGCTTATATGGGTTAGGGTATAGTCATCCCTTCTTCATGTAATGCATGTATGCAGAGGGAGTTCGTCTCTTCTCTTCATGAATGTATATCGCACATACATCTTCATTGTTTGTTTGTCTTCACCTCCTTGTTGATGAATTGACAAAAAGGGGGAGAAGAATTAAGAGAGTTTATTATGCATGTTTATTATTGTTAATGCATATATGTTTGTGTTTAATTTATGTGCTTTCATTGAATATCTTTATTTTTATTTGTTATGCATGAGTTAAGGGGGAGTTTCTATGAAGCATATCTTTAATCCGTGCATACATAACTCTATGAGTTTTGTCATCATCAAAAGGGGGGAGATTGTTGGCCCAAAGGTCCATCATCTTAGTTTTGATGATGATTAACTCATGTAGTTATAGTACTAATGATCTTGTACTTATTTAGTTTCAGATTTTCTATCAAGACCTTGGTCAGTGTTTAGCTTCATCAAAAGATTTAAAGTCAAGTTTTGAAGCTAGCACGTGTTAATTCAAGAGCTCGCGCTTCAAAGATCGCATCAAGTACTCAAGAAGAGTTTAGTTTTTTGGATCAAGGTTTGGACCAAGTCAAGATGGAGAAGAAGTTTTTAAGAGAAGATTTTTAAGACTTGTGTCATGTTTGTAAGTGTTAAGATTTTATTTTTAGATAACATGTAAAGAATAGATTAGCTGTGAAATGCTCAAGCTTATACACACACAAAAGTTTGATTTTTGAAAATTACAAATTTTATTTTAAGCTTTAAATTCCTATGCCTCAAAAATGGTTCACATGGTTGTAATATGTGTTGATTTTTGATCACACATATTTCTACTTCAAAGTATTTTAATGAACTTATTTTTGTGAATTTTATGAAGATTTTATGGATTTAAGATGTGTTTTAAAAAGTCGTTAACTGTTTTTAGACTGCTTGCAGTCGACCGACCGATCGACCAACGGCTGAGCCGGTCGACTGACGTGCATAAGACGTGCACAAGTCCATATGACTTGAGCTCGGTTGACTGACCGATCGACCGCAGTAGAGATCAAACAACTGACCAGTCGACCGACTGAGTTTGCAGAGCTCTCGGGGTTTCTCGGTGGACCAGCGACCGATCGTTCTGCTGATCTGCTCAACATCCTTATAGATTTTTAATCATAACTTTTTATTCTTATATTCATTCATTATAATTTAAATTGCATTTTAAAGATAACTTTCAGGATTACATTTCTTATTCAATAGTCATTTTCTGATTCAAATTTTAAAAATATCAAATATTGGGTTGAAGTCTATTCTTGTTCTGAAAACAGTTTACAGTTTCTGATTTGACACCTTATTGATAACTTTTTACTCTGACATGATATTGATTTTATTTAAGTTGCATTAGAAAAAAAACTTAAAGATCTACAAATCTTATTATATATCTATTTCCAAAATTTGAAGTTGTAGGCATCAAAACTGTGCTCAAAATTGGCCTATTGCACAGTCTGGGTCTGTGATCGAACGACCGCCCTGTCACCGCCAGGCTCTAATGGTCAGAAATTTAACCGTTGGCCGGTCGATCGGGCAGTTGACCGACAAGCCATATTGGCCAGATTTTGAGCCATAATGGTTAGTTTTTGATCCCCTATAAATAAGAGATCTTTTGGCCTGTTTTGTGCAATATTTTTTGGAGAGTTTTCAAGAGCCATTTTCTCATATCTAACAGAAGTTTTCAACAAGTTTTTGGCTAAACTTTCATATTTAAAGAGAAATTATCAATAGTGTTTTTCTTGAGTTTTTAAAACAGATTGCTTGAGTTTTCATCACAACATCTATCTAGTTTTTCTCACACAAGTTTGAGCTTTTTATTAATATATTCATTCTATAGGATTCTTATTTGTGAGAGTATTTATCAGTGATCAAGAGAAGTGATCATCAAGTGCTCCACCTTTGTATTTGGAGAAGTTGTAGAGGTTGCGGCCTCGGTGAGCTTACGAGTTCGCGTGTGTTGTTCTTGCGGGAACAAGTGAGGGACTTACGGGTCCAAGAATTTTTGAGGGAGCTCGTTGTAGGTGTTGCGGCATCGAGCGATCTTGCAGGATCAATTATAGTGGAAATGCTTCATAGTGTTGAAGGCGGGAATGTAGAGTAAGTGTGCTCAAACCTCGAAACAGATCTCCCGTGTTTGTGATTGCTTATCTCTTTCTCTCACTTATTTTTTGTCTTACATACTCGTATTGTTTATATTTATTATATGCTTGATATTTCCTTGTGCTTCATATATATATGCTTGGGTTGTTTGCTTACACTTGTATTTAACCAAGAGAGCCATAGTGGCATCTCAACTCTTAATTTAGAGGAATCTTGAGGAGATAATTCAGAGCTCTTCACAGGGGATTCGGATACACTCTTTAGTAATACTTGGCGTGTGTGTGTGTAGCATAATTAGTTTTAATTCCACATTTGTTTTGCATTAGATTAACTTGTCACCTATTCACCCCCTTTAGGTGACCTCCAACATTCTATAATAATATGATGTTACATCAGAACGAGTGTAACGCCCCGCTCCCAGAATACATACTTAATTATGTATTCAGATTTTTTGATCGTATTTTTCGATTTACTTTCCATATTTGTTTTATATTATGAATTATTTATATAATCATTTTGCCTTGGGTCCAAATTTGTGGACTCGGAGTCAGCCCTAATCTGAACCAGGGACCTGATCTTAGTGTATTACTCGATTTGATCTTTCTGGTATTCAGGTATGACCAATTCCAGTTTCAAACATCGTTTTTTAATGCTTTAGATTTTCTTTGATTTTCTGAAATTTTTCCGGATTAAATTGAAAATCTTCAAAACCGGTGTCGACCAGTACCGCTAACTGGTTCTCAGATTTTAATTTACAAATAGAGTTGAATTTCTAAAATAGCTTTTCAAATTATTTCTTAAAATCACATTTACTATCTAAATACTTTTTCTGAGAATTTTATGAATTTATCAAAATTCCACCGGATTTAATGTCGGCCAGTATTGCTGGTTGATTCCAGGATTTTTAGTTTATAATTGAAATTAAATTTATGAATTCTGCTTTCACATTACTTCTTAGAATCGCATTTCTTTTTTAATGCATTTTATAAAATTTTTCAAAATTTATCAAAATCCGACCGACCCGGTGTAGACCGGTATCGACGATTGACTTCAGGATTTTTAATTTGAAAATAGAATTTTATTTTTGAAAACTGATTTTGGATTATCTCTCAGGGCGATGTTTTCTACCTCTGAGATTTTTTGGGAATTTTTCTGGAACAGTCGATATTTCGCGGCCTTATTATAATATTATTACTTTTTGAATCTTCTCTTTTCTTCCTTTCTTTATCTCTTTCTTTTTCTTTATTTCCACCGACTTCACCAACCGCCACCTCACCCCCTTCCATTAACTCCCTCTCCCATCCATCACCTCCATCATCATTCTTCCTTTTTCTTTTTCTTTTTCTTTTTCTTTTCTTTTCCTTTTTCTTTATCTTTCTTCTTCCTTCCTCTTCTTCTTCCTTCCTCTTCTTCTTCCTTCTTCTTCTTCATTTGGCCGACGCCCAACCGAACCCACTCCGACACTCCGACCACCAACGCTGGCGCGATCCCATCCCAACTCCGGCCACCACTTCCTCTCACCAACACCACCATCCCCATCTCTTTCCTCCTCAAAACCACCATCATCTCCACCACCACCGCCTTCTTCTTCTTCTTCAAATTAACCATCACCACCACCATCTTCTCTACCTAAACACCACCCTCTCAACACCCTACTCCTCCTCCCTCTCCCATCTCCTTTAATTCCTCTACCACTACCCAAAATCACCACCAAAATCACCATCTGCACCACCAACACAGCTCTCTTCCACCTCTAAACCCAAACCCCCTCCCAATTTTTCCCTCCTCTTTGGGGTGGCCGGTGCCACCCCAGATCTGGGCACCACCGACGTGCCGGCGGCGGCCAGGGGGCCCCCTGGCCCCTTGTGCATGGGCAGGGAGGGTTGTTGCCCCCTCTTTCTCATCTCTCCAGTTCTCTCTCCCCTTTTCCCTCTCTTTTCTCTTTGAGGTGGCCGACGTGACCACCCCTGGCCGTTGGCCACCGGAGGGCCGCCGGCGCGGCCCTGGTAGGGCCACGGCCAGGCCTCCTGGCCTGGTCGTGGGCTTATGAGAGGGGGGCAACAAACTCTTCTCTCTCCCCTTATCTCTACTCTCTCTATAATTTCTCTCACTCTCTCTACTATTTCTCTTTCTTTCTCCTTAGTTTTTCTCTTTCGCTCTAACTCCTCCTTTCTCTCTCTACATTTTCTCTCTAGATCTCCCCCTTTATCTCTCTAGATTTTCTCTCTCTAAAAATCTCTCTTTCTCTCTATGTTTTTCTCTCTCTAACTCTTTCTCTCTTCTCTCTTTCCTCTTCTTCTGTTTCTCTTTAAAATAATTATATATATATTTATTTATTATAATTTGGCACGTGCATGAGTTCCCGAGATTTCAGAGTTTTCGGCCTTTCTGGAGATTTAGGCGAGTGTCCTCGCCTCCATTTGGTTTTCTCCGCTTCGTCGGGTCAAAGTGTATTTATTTCGTATTTAAATGTATTTTGTATTGGGCGGTGCCCCTTTATTTGTATGTGGCCAAGTGCCTGTGATTGTAGTTGTATAGGCCTGTGTTGAATGTTTGTACTAGGATAGTTTACTTCTTGCATATATACCATGCCTGTGAAGTGCTATTTTTACTGCTTAATACCATGTGTGGTCGACCCTTCGTCGTCGTTAGTCTCCGGACTTCATACTTGGTCTCCAGGCTCTTCAGCTTTCGGGCTCTTTACTCAGTCTTCAGGCTTCACTACTCTACGGTAAATTAGCTATTATCACGATATAACATGCTTGTGTGGTACTAACATCACATGTACTCTTGTACCGACTCTGGGTTTCTGCCCACTCCCGGTATGGCTACCTAATGGTTCCAGGCCTGTACCCTTATGGGTTTCGTGATAGCTACCGAGAGTGCGCTTAGACCCCGAGCGTACTTTAGCCTCCGGGCTCTCGCCCACTACCTCGAAAGAGAACTGCGCTCAGACCGTCAGGTTTTTTAGCTCCGCCTGGTAGGCACGCTTAGCGCTTTATCACTAGATTCGTCTAGGCGAGATGCTGCCAGATTTTCTACTCGCACTTTAAGCCGAGTCGTCCCGGTAGCCTCACCAGGCGCTCCAGTGTTAAACATTGTTTGCTATCCATACCTCCAGCTTGCTCCGCTCCGCTTGATTGTACTCAGCTATTACTCTATCATATGCCATATATATACTTGATATGTTAACACTTGACATGTTATTACTTAATACCTTTCATTTGCATGCTAATACCTAACACCTGCTTATATCACTCGATAACTGATGTGTTATCACCTGACACCCGACATGCTACTACTTAACAATTGCTCCTTATTATGACACGATTTGTCACCTGACTAATATCACTCTCTTGTCTTGCTATCACTTGACACCCGGCATGATATACTTGACTCTTATAATTATCACGAAAATGAGAATGATGACCTGACATCTTGATTTCAACTTGATAAATTTCAATACAAACTATACTCCTGATATACATACACTCCTGATATCCTGACTTGTTCCTGCTCATTCCTGAAATCTGATAATTATCTAATAAATCATAAAATGAGACAACTTATATTGGGTCGGGAGAAACTCGCGGATATCAATACATGTTCGAGTTATAGTGATACTAGGTATGTTGTGCAACTAAAACTTCCGGTCTGACCTATGGGCCTCCAGGCGACGGAGGGGAGCGCTGGCTCTCTCCCTCCTGATACCATCTTGAAAAGGGCATCCTATAAGACCCTCCTGTAAGCATTGCGGCTGGTTCCCTACTCCAGCAACGGAACACTCTGGGCCGTGGTCCCGGGCATACACGGGACCCATTGTAAACATTGATCGTTGATACCCCTGTTGGTTTCCAATAACAATAACCTTGCTTTTCTTAGATGTGGATATATGTGTGCTGGGATGCTAGTTCACATATCTAGACATCTGGATAAGACGAGTAATAATAATAAAAGATGCCAACTATGTATCCGTTGTATGCTTACTGAGTTTGCTTCCACCAGGTTTTACTTCAGATTTCTGATTTTATGATCATTATGATATCATACCTGCTTATATCCTACTTTATCACTTGTGTTCCAATCCACCAGTCTCCTATTCTTATCTAATCATACCATGAGTATTCTTGCTTGATAGCACTTGCTATTTATTTACCTGCTTCTGTTTGCTTGTGCTCATGACACGATTTTCAATGCATGATTATGATTCGGTTTTATCGATACAGTGTGCTCATCTTTGCACGCCATCTGGCATTCATATCACCACTTATTGAGGAGTTCTGACTCCTCTGGATCCTCATGTCCAGGTCTCAGAGTTTGGAGCTTATGGGTTCTCCCAGTTATTGATCAGAGTGGCGCAGATGAAGAGTGGATCACCAGCAGATCGTCAGTAGCCCTATCCTTCTAGACCCCTTGCGCGTCTCTCGAGTTTTCCTTTTGTAAACTCGTGAGTGCTATTTGTACAGTTCATACTTATATAGCCCTTTGTATTCTCGCATTTGCGCCTATCGGTGATGTAATATTCTTGTAATATTTGTCACATCTGGTGATAACTATATAATTGTACTCATATGTTGGAATGTATAATGCATCACGTGCTTTTGTACTCTGATTCTTACCTGTACAGATACTTAGCGTATATACGTGAGGGTATTTTTGACCTGCGTATATACGTCACAGTAACGTCTTCGTACCCGCGGAATCGGGGCGTTACAATGAGTTAGTGCAACTTGTTCTTGGGGAAAATCATCACCCCTGTACATTCTATTATTAGCACCTTCGCCAATAATTGCGGCATACTGAGCAGGCTGATTTCCTTCACGATAAGTATTAGTACATTTGACCTCGTCGAGTGACCCAACCCAACCTTTGCAAGCTCCCGACAAAGGATCATCAAGATGTTTGCAGGCAATTGAGGGTTGCAATTATTTCCTCTGAGTCTTCAAGCCACAAACTTCTAAAGGAATTACTTGAGAGCACAAACTGTAAAGCTCGTGTTGCCAGAATCTCAATAGAGAAAATGCATTCGCTTTTAAATGGTAAAGCACATGCTGCCAATAGTGCCCCACCACTACTCTCAACTTAAATTTAAAGTCCAAAGATGCCTGAACTTAGATCTATCACGCAGTCAAAGTTGAGTTTGACCCAGTGCTGCTCTAGCAGCAACCAAACTACAGTTGTTACCGACAACTGCAACTCCATCGTGGAAAAAATCTAAGAAATAATTGTATCGAGCTCCTCCGTCGTACCAATACAAGATAGTAGCTCAACTGGTCATTAGTGGAAAGCAGCGGTTCAGCAATAGGTGCTTTAGCTTTGTAAACATGTTATTCAAACACCTTCCTCTTACGATATTTTCAAGCGAGTCATGAAACATCAATGAAAAAGCATTGTTTGGTGGTCTTGATGAGGCTAGTCCCTAACCCCTTGTGGTGTAGGATACGTCACCAACTAGGGAGGCACTTAGGAGGGTTGTACAGTAGACGCTGACCCCAAGCTAGTTGCCATACCTCTCTCGAACTAGGGCACACACAAATGAGGTTCAACACTCTCATTAGATCCTCCACATCTTGGACACATTAGGTCTACTTGCATATTTTGTCATCTTAGGAACATAGTAGCTTGTTATGTACCATGCGCTAGTTTTCAGAGCCAATCTTGACTTTAGAAGCGCATCTAAGTTCTCAAAACCAGTTCCATGATGAGGAATTCGACCACAACGGTGTCACTGTGATAGGATTAAGTTGGGCGTTGTAGGCCTCCTTCACCATGATAGTCTCCATCACTTCCACCTCCAAAGAAGACAATCAGGTCCTCCACCCTGAGTAATAAGGAGCATGCCAATACGTCAGCCCATGGCCTCTCCAAAGAGAGAGGTGATGAGTGCCATGTTCCAGTATCCATCCTCGCCTATCAACTCGACAACACACGTCACTTGCTCTAGTTGATACATCAAAGGGGACATCATCTCGGGTGAGGGGGTGGTTGAGAACCATGGGCCGCTCACAACATGGATGAAAAGGCCATCGCCAACTTCCCATTAAGAGCCACATGGCAACACATCTTTACCTTTGCAAATAGCACATCATGCCCTCGGGGACCCTAGTCTAGCGATGCTTGACCTCTTCGATGCTCGAGTCAATATTTCAATCGAACAGAGATGGCACATAATCTGTCAGTGTAGAACATACCAAGTGCTTGGCCATAAATGCAATATGAAATGCATCGAGCCAACGTAGACCAAGCCCGTCCTCATTGCGTCTTTCACATAATTTGTCTAAGCCAACAAGACTAGGCTTCTCCCTTCGCCACCCCGAGCCCATAGAAAAGCTCTAATATCTTTATCAAGTCATTGGATAATTGCTATCTGGACCCATCCTCTTGCTAACAAGTAGATGAGCATAGATTGCAGAACCAATTTAACTAGCACAACTTTGCTCACAAAAGAAAGAGTCTTCCCCTTTCATCTTGTAATCTGGTGCCTCACCTTTTGTAAAGTAGGTTCATAAGCACTCGCAAATAGTCGTTTCCCAACTAGGGCCATGTAAAATTATTTCATAGGGAACTTCCACTCATCAATCTCAAGCATCCGCGATGGGAGGCGCTTGAGCTGCTGATGAACTCTCTCCCTAAAATAGGCCATTGATTTGACAAAGTTCACCATTCACCGCTACAGTGACAATCTTAGTAGGGTGTCCTTGATGAAGGAAGCTTCAATTGTGCTAGTTTTAAATAGAAGTATCAGCAAAGTTGAGCTGAGATATAAGAACTAAGCCCATAGAAAAGCTCCAATATCTTTCTTAAATCACTGGATAACCAATTCAGGACTTATCTGCTTGCCAACATAGGAATAAATTAAAGCACCAATTTAACCAGCGTAACTTACCCGCAAAAGAAAGAGCCTTTGCCTTCCATCTTGTAAAAATCCAACGGCTCACTTTTTGTAAAGTAGGTTCATATGCACTCAAAGTTAGTCGTTTCCCAACTAGGATCACACCAAAGTATTTCATAGGAAGCCTCCCGTTAATCCCAAGCACTAGCAAGAGAAGATGAATGTGTCGTTGATGAACTTTCTCCTCAAAGTAGGCCATGGATTTGTCAAAGTTCATGTGTTCCCCACTGCAGTCATAATATCTCAGTAGGGTATCCATGATGAAGGAAGATTCAACTATGCTAGTTTTAAATTGAAGTATGTGAAATTCTAAAAGGCGACCCTAGAGGGGGTGAATAACATTTAAAACTAAATAAAACAAATTAATATCCAACTTGGTTGCATGCACAAAACAATGCTAGAAACACAATATTGCAATAATAATTCAATAGCAATTAACAAATAAATAAAAAAGAGAGGAAGAGTAAGAGAGATAGAGAAATTGTAGTCAATATGCAATGTATAGTGGTTCAGTCACCAACCAACCTACTCTATTACCTAAAGATCTCTTTTATAGGATTTCAATCAATCTCTACTGGTAGCTTCCTTTTCAAGTAGAAGCTTAGACCTTTTTACAGTCAACTTTCTTTCCACGTAGAAGTCTAGATTTACAACTGACTTTTTTTTTCGACTAGAAGTATAGAACTTCACCAACTCACTTCTCGAGTGGTTGGATTTCTTCACCAACAAACAATCACAATAAGAATTTTGTTCGCTTTATGAGATGAGAACTGTAGCTCTAATACAAAGAAGAAAAAGAAATACAATTTGAGACTCTATTAGCAAGAAGAATCAAAACACATAAAGCTTTGTACTTTTAAATCAAGATGCCTCGAGAGATAAAAATGACATCTTGAATTTAGAATCTAAGGGCGTGTTTGGTAACTTGCAAAATGTTTGCAAAATGCAAAAACTTTTGCAACTTTACATTTTACACTTGTTTGGTTTCGTTTGCAAAATGCAAAATGCAAAAACTTTTGCAACTCTTCTTTTCCCACTTGCAGTTGCTACAGTTAAATTTGTGGTCATGTAAATCTCACTTTTACACTCATATTTTCCCACTTACAGTTGCTACAGTTAATTTTGTGGTCATATAACTCTCACTTGTAGTACACTTACAGTTCAAAACAGTTACTGGATAATCAATATATAATTTAATATTATTAAATACTTAATTTTTAAATAGTATTCAATTTCTTATTTAATTATTTAATATTTTATATTTATAATCTTTAATTTTTTTTATTGTTTTAATATTGTTTTAATATTTAATATTTTTATTTAATATTTTATTTAATACTTTATTATTTTATTAATACTTATTCAATTTTTTATTATTTTATTTAGAGTTAATATTTTATTAATATAACAATATTATACTTTACTATATATTTAATTATTTATTTTTTTAATATATAATTAAATATAATTAAATATTTAATATTTTAATAGTGTTCAGTTTCTTATTTAATTATTTAATTATTTTATTTATTTAATTTTTAAATTTTAACTTTTTTATGTTTTAATATTTAATATTTTACTATTTTAATTTAATATTTTATTATTTTATTAACACTTATTTCATTTTTTATTATTTTATTTAGAGTTAATATTTTATTAATATAACAGTATTATAGTTTAATATAAAATTACTATATATTCAATTATTTATTTTTTAATATAAAAAATTACTTTATTAATATTAGAATATATTTTATTATTATATTAATATTTTATTATGTTAATATTGTAATAATAATTTAGTATAATAATACTATAATGATAATTTATTATTAAATTATAATTATATTTTACTTTATTAATTTTATATTTCTATAATATTACAATAATATTATAATAAAATTTATATTATAATAATTTTCAAGTATTTTTAATATTATAATATTATAACTATATTTTATTATTGTTGTAACATTTTTTAATATTTATATTTTATTAGTATTCTTAAAATTTATTAACGTTCTTTAGATTTTCTTAAAATTTATATTATGTATTTAGTTAATATTTTAGTAATATTTTACTATTTATACTAATATTTTATTAATATTATTGTTATAAATAAAATATTAAGATTATTAATTTTTTATCTCAAATTTATTAATACAATTTAATTTGCAATAGTAAATTTAATTTAATAGTATTTATAATATTTAAATCACTGCTACAGTTAATTTTGTGGTCAACTTTTCCACTTACACTTTTACATTACCAACCAAACACCGTAAAACACAATATACTTTACCATTTACACTTTCACTTTATCAACCAAACACCGTAAAGCACAATATATTTTTCCATTTACACTTCACTTATCAACCAAACACCGTAAAACACAATATATTTCTCTGCTACAGTTCATTTTTTCCATTCTCATTTTACGACTCACGACTTGCGACATTTTGCAACGAAACAAACAGGCCCTAAGTTGAAATTTTAAAGAGATTGAGCCCAAAGAAAAAAGGTTGAAAAGCAACTCTCAATTATAACAATAAAGAACACTTTGAATCATTCATGAAGAGGTCGAGGAATAAACTTGAAAGAGTAAAAAATTGCTTTGGAAAACTTTAAATGAAAAACTCTATAAAATTTTCTCAAGTGTTTGTCAAAAGTTATTGAAGGAGTATTGAGAACTGGTGCATATAGAAAGGAGTAGGTAAGGGTTGGAGGAAGAATTTTTTCCTAAAATTTTGTGTAAAAATCACCTCAAAATTAAAAGTTGCATCAATCACGTCGACCGCTGTAACTAGGCAGTCAATCACATTGACTGCTCAACACTTAATCACATTGCACGTACTACAATCAATGGATGTATGATTATTCTGGTGGTCGATCCCGCAATGAACAATGATTTTCAACGTCATGTGAAATTGAGTTGTTACAGAAAAAGTTTTGTGCAACTTGAATAAAATATTAAAAAGAAATTAGAAAAGTTCTCGTACAAATTTGAAAAAAATCAGAACACATGATCGACCTGGCAGTTGAACCAGATGAAAAAAAAATCTGGCAGACATCAATCAACACGGCGGTCGAACCAACTCGTGGCCGAGAGTTTGGTTCCCTAGACTGACAAACAGCGGATGAATGTTCGTCCTGGTGATCGATCGAGCCTAGTGCAAGTTTTGCACTAGGGGCGAATCACCAACCTGGGGTCGACCTGGCCGAGTGCAAATAATGAACTGGGCGGATGAATCACCAAACCGGCGGACGACCTGCGACCCAACGAAGAGTTAGGGTCATTTTCTGTCAAATAGCGGACGAATCATCAACCTGGGGATGAATTCGATCGAGTGCAATTTTTCAAATTACTTCAGAATTTGAAAACATGTTTGAATTTCGGTCGACCGCTGCACTTTGGTGGTCGATCCAAATAATCATGAAACTCAAAAACTTATTTAAATGTCACAAAAAATTGTGAAAAATTTATAAAAATCTTAAAAGTATATAATCAAAGTATAAAGCCACAAAATAATATTTTTAACACAATTTGTGAGTTTTTGGAAAATTTCATAAAACTTTGATAAAAAACACTTGAATTCAAAAGCGATATATGAAAATCCAAGTGTGAAAATGTGATCTACTGCCAATTGACCTTTTTTGTCTGAATTTTTCTTATCTTACATGATATTCAAAAGAATATATTGTTATTCTTCAGCTCTATTCTCTTGCTTCAAATGATTTTATGTCAATTGGCTATTTTCTTTAGCTTCACTTTGAGATTTCTGATAAATTTTATAATTAGAGTGTTTGATCTAGAATAGTGCCACCACCTCCTTGATTGATATAGAAATATAAGTTTTGTATCATACAACTTTCGTACACGTACTTTAACCTAGATCAAAAACATAAAAATATTAGAATAAGAGCTATTAGTATAAATGCAGCTTAATGAGTTGTCATCAACAAATTAAAACACAATATGAATAATAATATACAATCATCGACAAAGTTGAGCCGAGATATAGAATTTGAGCCCATAGAAAATCTCTAATATTTCTCTCAAATCCTTAAATAACTGATGCTAGGACCCATTCGCTTGCCAACACATAGATGGGTATAAATTAAAACATTGATTTAACCAGCTTGCCCACAAAAAGAAAGAGTCTTTGCCTTCTACCTTGCAATCTAACACCACATCTTTTATAAAGTAGGTTCAAATGCACTCCTAGGAAGTCGTTTCCTATTTAGGGTCACGCCGAGGTAGTTCCTAGGGAACCTTTCCTCGTTAATCCTAAGCACCCGAAGGGGATGCGCTTGTGTCACTGATGAACTTTCTCCCCAGATTAGGCCATGGATTTGTCAAAGGTCACATGTTTCCCACTACAGACAGTATCTCAGTAGGATGTCTCATATGAAGAAGCTTCAACTGTGCTAGCTTTAAATAGAAGTATACAACCATCGACAAAGTTGAGCTGAGATATAAGAATCGAGCCCATAGATAAGTTCTAATATCTCTCTCAAATTACTGGATAATCGACGTCAGGACCCATCCGCTTGCCAACACAAGCATTAATTAAAGCATCGATTTAACCAGCGTAACTTTGCTTGTAAAAGAAAGAGTCTTTGCCTTCCACCTTGTAATCTAACGCCCAACTTTTTGTAAAGAGGTTCATATGCACTCGCAGGTAGTCATTTCCTATTCAGGGCCACACCGAGGTATTTCATAGAGAGCCTCCCCTCCTTAATCCCAAGCCCCCGCAAGAGAAGGTGCATGTGCTGCTGATGAACTTTATCACTAGAGTAGACCATGGATTTGTCAAAGTTCACGCGCTCCCTTGCATTCACAACACTTCAATAGGATGTCCTTAATGAAGGAAGCTTTAACTATGTTAGCCTTAAATAGAAGTATACAATCATCGACAAAGTTGAGCTGAGATATAGGAAATGAACTCCGGGCCATTTGAAAGCATGTGATAGAAGAGAATGCAACGACAACCTTGATGCTACAAATCAAGATTTCAGTATCTTGAATAGGAATGTAGGGCGCAAGTGGGTCCCCTTGATGCAACCCCTTACGTAAAGAGAACCACTCTAGCAGTGACCCATTCACCAGAATGCTAAATGAAGGTTCCTTGATGCAGCTTAATGCCTCACCTTTTGTAAAGTAGGTTCATATGCACTCCCAGGAAGTCGTTTCCTATCTAGGGTCATGCCGAGGTAGTTCCTAGGGAACCTTCCCTCGTTAATCTCAAGCACCCGAAGGGGATGCGCTTGTGCCACTGATGAACTTTCTCCCCAGATTAGGCCATGGATTTGTCAAAGGTCATATGTTTCCTACTATAGTCACAGTATCTCAGTAGGGTGTCTTTTATGAAGAAGCTTCAACTGTGCTAGCTTTAAATAGAAGTATATAATCATCGGCAAAATTGAGCTGAGATACAAGAATCAAGCCCATAGAAAAGCTCTAATATCTTTCTCATATTGCTGGATAATCGATGTCAGAACCCATCCGCTTGCCAGCACAGGCATAAATTAAAGCACCGATTTAACCAGCATAACTTTGCTTGCAAAAGAAAGAGTCTTTGCCTTCCACCTTGTAATCCAACACCCAACTTTTTGTAAAGAGGTTCATATGCACTCGCAGGTAGTCATTTCCTATTCAGGGCCACACCGAGGTATTTCATAGAGAGCCTCCCCTCCTTAATCCCAAGCCCCCACAAGAGAAGGTGCATGTGCTGCTGATGAACTTTATCACTAAAGTAAGCCATAGATTTGTCAAAGTTCACGCGTTCTCTTGCATTCACAACACTTCAGTAGGATGTCCTTAATGAAGAAAGCTTTAGCTATGTTAGCATTAAATAGAAGTATACAATCATAGACAAAGTTGAGCTAAGATATAAGAAATGAACCCGGGCCATTTGAAAGCATGTGATAGAAGAGAATGCAACGACAACCTTGATGCTACGAATCAAGATTTCAGTACCTTGAATAGGAATGTAGGGCGCAAGTAGGTCCCCTTGCTGCAACCCCTTAAGCAAAGAGAACTACTCTATCAGTGACCCATTCACAGAATGCTAAATGAAGGTTCCTTGATGTAGCTAAGTACCTAGTTTACAAAACGTCCATGAAATCCAAATTTGATTATTACACCTTCAATGAACTGCAGTTTATGAAGTCATACTTCTTCTCTATGTCAAGCTTGAGAGCAACAAAGTTGGCGCCAGTCGCCTGACATCGCATGGAATGGAGATTTTTTGAGCAAGAAGGATATTTTTCTGAATACAACAGCTCAAGATGCATGCACCTTGCTCTGAGAAAATTAGTGTATCTAGAATAGATTTCAGTCAATTCAGTAACAGCTTTAAAATAACTTTGTATGACAAATTGCTTAAACTAATAGATCTGAAGCCCGAGGCAAATTTCAGGTTGTCAACTTTAGGGATCGAAGCTAAGAACGTAACTTTCCATTGCTTAGGGAGGTTGTCGCATATTTAAAATTGATGAATAGCTTGCATGAAGTTCACACGAATAATAGACCAATACTTCTTATAGAAGAGGGTAGAGGAGACATCAGGTCGTAGGGCCTTCTCTGCGCCGATCTCTTTTATGACTCTCAACACTTTCTTCTTAGAGAAGGACTCACATGATTGGATATTGTCTTCCCTAGCTAGCAGCTTAGGGATCATTGAGAGATCCTTGGGCATTGAAGCTTCATGATCGAGGTCCTAGCGACTTCTGAAGCAGTGGAGAGGAGATGGTTAATAATCTGAGCTTGTTCACGCAGCTACTCACCCTCCTCTATGGTATCAGAAGTGATATGATTCCTTGCTCAACGGATGACCATGGAAGGTGGAAGAAAAAGGTATTAGAATCATCCTCTCTTAACCATTGCCCCGAGATATTTCACGCCAATATTTTTCATGACCTCATATAATATTATAATATTCGATGAGTTTGAGTTGCAGCAAGTTAGCACCAGTACCACTAAGAATCCTCATGGCCTCTTGACACTGAAGCTTATCAATGATTCCTCCAGCTCTCTAGCTTTATCAAAGATGTTGCATACAACCTTTCTATTTCAATCTTCGATCCCTCTTTAACAACTTTTAGTCTCATTGCAATGCGACGTGTGGGGGACCCCACAACTCTTTTAGCCTAGTGGTTGTTGGCAACCCTCAAGGAATCAGAAATATCACACCGCAGACTCATAAGCTGAAATGGCTCAGACCTTTGCAATTACGAGAGTCGAGCTTGAGGAGTAGGGAGCATGATAAGAAATTGTCTAAATATAAAAATAGCAAGCTTCTCAACATAGACACTCCCACGCTTCTCGTTGGCCTAAAAAATAGCATTGAAATCCCCAATCAACAGAATATGCAAGTTAAACTCATATAGCCGTAAGAGTCCCCTCCAAAACTCACTATGTGCATTATCATCGGTAGTTGCATAGACACAACAAAGCATTCATGTAATTTTTATGCACAGTGACCATCGGAGTCACTATATCAAGAATAAGAATCAATGATAGATATAAAGACCGCTGCCGATCTCCAGCAAATCATGATACCACCCAAGCGACCAGTAGATAGGACTATAAAAGAATCCCAAGGTAAAAAAAAAAAACAATCAAATCGGACACGGTCCGCAGACGTGAGTCCGACTTGGATTTCTAATAAAATAGAAATCAAAGGGTTAAATGTACTTAAAAACGGACCTTACAGTGATTCGTTGCAGCCGCTTTCATGGCTTCTCTACAATTCCAACAAAGAACACTCATTGGTGACCAAAGGGTTGAGTGTGCTGGCTCCCGTAACCTGTGGAATTTACCATCGTTGAAATGGCCAATATTTGTCCTTTCAACGCCAATTAACGGGAAATTAGTAATATCCATTAAATAATTAGGTTGGGCTATTGAAGTAGGCACCAAGACCCGTGATGCACCTAGGGCCTTGCGTATCTGGAGGAGAGTGGGAGGGTAGATTTAAGAACTGTGAATGGGCATCCTTCTAGGCAGTACTTCTTGAAGGAGTTTGGCGATGGGCTGGCGTCCTTCTCACCAGGATAACTTCAGAATTTCTCTTAGAAGACCCGTCGGTTTGCCTCTGTTGACCTCTCTCCCTTGACTACCACGAGGAAGAGGATGTTGGTCATTGGGGTTTCTCACCTTACTATCATTATTCTTGACATGTGTGTCTATGACTTCTGCAAAATCACTAAGGTCACCATCAACCAGTGGGACAAAGCAGGTAGTTGAAAAAGGATTGACATTGCGAGTACCAAATCGATGCTAAGGGATGCTCGAAGTGGTCACGTAAGGATTGCCCTTCTTCTTTCTTCCTTTAGGAGTCCCATCATGCAGCCAAGGCCCGTACAACTTGTCTGGTGTCGGCAATGGAGGTGTAGCTCTAGGTTGGTGCGCCCCAGTCATCAGCTCAGGCGCTGGTACCACAAGTTTCTGGTTATGCAGATTGTTCCCACCTGATAGGAGATTACAGTTAGCCACCCCATCCACTTCGCGATGAGATCGCCATTGCTGCCATTAACCCCATGAGATTAATCATTAGCTTTGTGACTAATAAGTCCACAATTGAAATAATAAACTGAATGTTATCGTAAAGGAACTCCTACCAATTTCCTCCTCTCCCTCAATTTAAATTGGAACTCTGAGGACAAGGGACAAGAGTTCGATCTCTACACAATCGTGAGCAAAGGCACATCGACTCGCTTGTTTTGTACATAGATTAATGTCAAATGTTGACCTGCATGACTTACTAGTGATAGGACCCATTCTCTTATCATAAGTTCTATGGGAAATTTCGGTAACCTTAATCACACTGACGCCTTTGATGCCGAGATCTTGAATGGTCGAAATCGAAATTTTCACTCTTCAAGAGATAAGACCCTGCTACCGACTGACCAGGGGCCACTGGTCCACGCTCAGAGCATGTCCTCCTCACAAGAGAATCGAAACGTGAAATAGCCAACCACAATCGAAATAATCTTGACACCCCCCTTTGGTGTGCCATTGCTAACTCAAGGCTTCGACCATGAACCTAGCATCCCTTTGCCTCCCGTTAAAGCACCCAATAAGCAAATACTATCATGGTTTTCTTGCCACCTCGATTTCTGATTTAGATATCATCACTTTATTATTGAAAACCTTTCTAAGATTCTAGATCTCCTCCTCAGTGACATGTGATGGCCTGCGGTTGCCATAGGGAGAATATTTGGCCATTGACTGTCACGATTGGGTTGTGGGGGACGAGGGTGACTCCTCCTCGCTAGGAGCGGATATTAGCACCAACCAAATTGATGAAGGCCCTAACCAATAGCTTTGAAATTATCATCGATTTTTTAGACAAATTTAGCCAATGGATAGAAGTCTAAAATACCCTCTCCTTCTTTCTCTTCCCTCCACGGCGAACGGTGATAGCATGCGATGAGCATCAACAATCTGGCGGTCTCCTCCTCCCCCGACCTCCCCCATCTCTCCCCGCGGTCGCCCTTCCCTCCTCCCTCCTCCTCGCCGCCCGATTTGGCAGCAATGAGGAGGGAGGGGGTTGAGGGCGAGGAGGGGGAGGGCCAGGCCTCTCCTCCTCTCCCTTCATTTTCTTCCTCCTCCTTGCCGCCAGATCTGACGATGAGGAGAAGGAAGAGTGCGCGGGGGAGAGAGGAGGGAAAGGGGGACGAGTGCGTGGGGATCGACCGGGTGGCGGGGCGGAACGACTGGGCGATGAGGGCGATGGAAGGAGGAGGAGGAGAAAGAAAGAGAAAGTGGAATTTTAGAAAATTTTAGAAAAATTAGGGAGTGTCTTTATCAATTTGGTGGGTGCGGTGCCTTTATCAATTTGATTGGTGCTTTTATTAATTTGATGGGTGCTAATATCCGCTCCTCCGCTCGCTCCGTCCTTATTGCAGAGGCCTACCATGCATCACCCGATCACCAGAAAACCTTGCTTTTTCCCCACACACATGCAACTTGTAACTCATGGAGTGTACTTACTAACATTCTAGTTCAGGGGTGTTGTGTCACATGGTCAATAGTATATGGCTCTTTATGCAATTTATCCTTGTTTTAAATTAAAATTCTAATTTTTAAATACCTATATAGTTATTTTACAATAAAATAATAGTTCGAATTATTATGGTTACTTATTAAATATAACATAGATTTGATTAAGTTTTATAAAAATTATTAAATTTAAATAAATTTCAATATGCTCTTAGAACAAATAGATCTTAGTATGAACTATAGATTATAAAACTTTTAAATATTAATAATATCTAATTTAGCTAATTATAATCATTAGAAAGTTTGCTTTGGTCATCTGTATTGCATCTTAAATTCTAATTAAATTAATTTTTATAGGTTTTATTCATTATAATCCTAATTATTTTGTGCTCTTTAATAGATTTTCTTTTTAACTAAATTTAAATTTTATTTATATATGGATTTTTTTTTTTCATATAAGGCTTTAATTAAATTGAAACTCTAGATTTAAGTAGAGGCTTAGATGGAAAACAATTAAATTTTCAAGTAGAGCTCCAATTAGTTCTCAAGCAAGAGAATAAATAGAGTTGTTAATTATCGATATTAAAATATTAGTTATGTTACTTGTGATTTAAGTGAGATTCAAATTAATTAAAATAGCTCTTATATCAAATAATCTAACTATGAGTTATAAACTATCTAAAAATAAAAATGCTTTTTAACTGTCTTAATTTACCTAATAGATTAAATATATTTGAAGGTCCTACTAAAAATATAATTATAAGATAAATCACATAAAATAATTATATTTCCTGAAAAATAAGTCTAAATATAATTTTTGTTTAAATATACTGGTCATTAAGAAAACTTCCAAATATACTAAATATTAATTTGAAACTCCTAATAAAATGTAATTATAAGACGAAGCTTATAAAATCTAATTTTATTAAAACATTAAAAAAAATCATATAAATCTAAACTTTACTTTCTTTCTTATAAAAATAATTAAACTCTAGTTCTTAAATAAATTAACACACATATCCAAACGAACTTCTCAATATCTAATGTCTCCAATATTTTAAAAGAAATAAATCCATAGATTTCTAAATACTTTGAACAAATAGGTATTAAGTTCTCACAACAAATTTCTTAGGTAGAAGATATGAAATAAATCCCCATGTTAAATTTGACCAAAAACGTATTATTGCCATATAGTAATAATTATTTTATTATTAATAGTCAATAATGATTATTTATTAATATAATTATTTATCAATATTTTAAAGAAAAGTTAACTAATATTAATTTTTTTTATGGATGTGTTGCAAGATTTAGATCCGACTATTTATGCATGTTTCAATCTACAAAATTAATAATGTAAGATGCAACATCATCAAATATTTTATAAAATATTTCAATTTTCATATTTAGATGTTCCAATTGTTTTCAACATCATCAAATAGAGTATCTTAAACCTATCCAGATTCTTACTTAGAAAAATAACAAATTACTATTTTCAAATCAATGCTAAATCATATTTTCATCTGATTTTACTAAACATCTAATCACACCCTTAATCTCAAATAATTCTCTTCATGTTCATGCAAATAGTGATGCTCCATGAATTTCAAGTAATTATTGACATTTATAACCAGTTACAATTGATATTGCTTAGGATTGTGACATTTTTCTTATAAGAAAAAACTTAACCACCAGACATCCCAAGAGAGAAAAGAAAAATACTACAGTTACAAGGAAATTATGACTTCATTTATTATATTACATGCAACTCGATAAACTGCTGTTAAGAAGCTGACTGCGTCCTCGCACGATTCTTTATTACACTTGAATACTTATTGTATCCACCATTTATATAAACTCCCGCTTAGTCCAGATCATCAGCCAATGCGTACATTTGAAGCAGTTGGCCGCAAATGGGGAGGGGAGTGTCTATGAGGAAGCCAAGAGAGTTGGCGTAGCGAACATTCGATGAAATGCCACTGTCGTGAGTGAGCAGAATGCGAGCTCGGTCTCTTCCCTTTTTCACCTCTTTACAATCCGGGCGCGGGCTCGACACCAGCACAGCCTCACAAATTTCCTCCTCGTGCACGTCTTTGATCTGGATGTTGTAGGTTCCTTGGCTGTTCGCGGTGCCTTCTACTTTCTGAGTGACAACATTCGTGGTGAAGTTTTTGCATTCTATCATGACCTTAGCCCCTGTGTCAATAGAAAACGAACAAGAGTTTGTTAGAACCAACCTAAGAGTGAAATAAAAATAAAAATAAAAAAATGGTTGGGTGTTTATACCTCCGATGTACTCGGTGGCGCCGGTCTCGAACCCAGCACGACACGTGTCGCAATAGACTCTGCCTTCAACAACGAAGAGGTCTCTGGCGAGAGCAGCGCCTATGAGGCAAGGGAGGAGGCAAAGAGTAAAAAATAGCTTCGCCATTTCGTTGAGTTTTTTTGAAGAAGATGAGGGGGTGAGGGCTGAGGAGAGCAAATGAAGATGCCAATTCTTTGGGCTTGATTTATAGCCTCAAGAGGCAAAAGAATTAGTCGCAAATAGGGAGGGATTAGCTGCGAGCTTAACGGGCAACTCTTGATTTTAAACAAAAACTATTATTTACCCCCCTTGTTTGAAGCAAGAGAAAAATATTATTGTTTTGCAATGCACCCACTTCTCTCACCTGCACCATCTGGGTCCCACTTGTGGGTCTTATCGTGGAAACACGCTTTACTGATGCTAGCTGATATCTTGCTTCATGGAGACTCATGATGATAAACTGTAGACAACTGTGCTTCTTTTTTGTTTGCTTGGCTCGTTGGAAACCATTTTTTGGGTTATTAGATATATACCTCTAAATTTTTATATCCTCTCAAATCATTAATATTAAAAATTTACCCATCAAATATTTAGAAATTTACCACTTTTTTATAATAAAAAAGAATATTCCAATTTTATCTTGTCATCTTGCTAATTTTTTTAAAAATGATTACACTGTTCTTATTTAAATTATTAAATATTATATCTGCACCTAAGCTTATAGGCTCATCTCTTATTATTATCTATTTATTCTCTTTCTCTATTTATCTCTTTCCCTCCCTCTCAATAAACGTTATCTTTATTTCATTCATTTGTTTTAAAAAACTCACGTTAAATCATCTTCACACCTGCTTTTTGTGAAATTTGAGAAAAAATCTAAGAATTTTTTTTAGCGAGATTTGAGAGAATTAGATGAATTTTAGGTCTAAAAGAGGAGAGAGAGAGAAAGAAGCGGGATAAGAATTTTAGTTTTGATAGAAATTGAGTTAGATCACATAGGAACAATGAAAAAGAAAAGATTAAGTCACAATGAGTAAAATACTCTTATTTTATTTAAAATCAAGTTGGAGGGTTACTTATCAAATCAAGAAGATTTAGAGGGTAAAGTTTTAATTCAAAGATTTGAGGGTAAATTTCTAAATAATAAAGATACGGGGGTAAATACTAAATAACCCTTATTTTTTAATTCAATAGTAATAAATAGCAGATTTTTGTTCCGTTAGAAGTTGATCTCTGATCGACGATCGGTTTTCAGCAAGAACAATGCCGGTGGGTTTCTGAACAAAACCCCCTCCCTTTGATCTAGGGATTTGCCCGCTACAAGTTTAGAGATCCATCTTGTTAATCTAGGGTTTTGCTCGCCACAAATAGAGATATAAGGTTCGGATTTTACTCCCGCGGCGGAGTCTTTACGATTCCACGAGCGGACGGATTGAAGGCAACCTCTCCTCGTGGTTCGTCTTCTTTCTGAGGGGAGGAGATTCGACGATTGTTTGGTTTTTTTGGGTGTTTCACATGACTCTTGGGAGTGAAATCGTGGATGATATCGTGGCGGTTTCGGACTCGAAGATGGGATTGGGGGATTACGTGAGGTTACCTCAGTCCGATGATCCGGAGCTGGGGAGATCTACTGGGGTTCAAGCTCAATGCTCTTCGAGAAAGCGGAGTGCTTGGGTTTGGTGGATAAAGGTGGCTCTTTTATGCCTCTTCTTATTGCGGGCGCTGCGTTTTTCATCATCTTTGCAGGTCCTTTGCTCATCAAAAAGGTCAGTCGTATTTCTCTCTTTACTAGAGTGGTCTCGCTTCAGTTCGTTGTTCTGTTGGTGATTGATTCTGTGCCCTCTGATTAACTGTAGAGTTACTAGTCAGAAGACGGAATTAAGTCCTGTTGACAAATGTCAAAAAAAAAGTAATAAACCTTATCCTAGCCCATAAACCCTTATCCTAGCCTCCGAAATTTTATATTCAATAGAAATTGAAACTTAAACATCTTGTAGTTTTGATAGTTACTGAACAGAAAGTAAAGTAGAGGAAAGGAAGATTTATACTAGATTCCTTTGACAATGATTTTCTCCAAGTAATATATGTTTCTTCGTTGTTGTTATTTGGAGAACCCATATGGAATAACAGCACTAGAAGTCTGTATAAATTATTCTTACATAGAAGTATCAGAGTGCTATGTAGCTATTAACCTAACACAGCAAAACAAAAAAGACCCTCAATGTAATTAGGTATAGGAAAAAAAAACATTTATCTATGTGCACAACTTTTTAGATGTGATTTTCAATTTTGGATGGCTTGGAATCAAAATATAGTAATAAAGTTGCACCCATGTTGATGCTTGATGGCGTGGAGCTTGTGTTATTGACATATTGTCAATCCACAGTTAAAAGAGGCAGTCAGACAATGTTGTCATTTCACCTCTCAGGGTTATTAGGGAGGAACTTCCACAAGTGAGCAATAAGTGGATCATTTCATGATAGCTTAAAACTTCATTCGTTTCCGTCCTAAAAGAAACTTGTAAACTTATATCAACTTCCTCCTAAACATATTATAGAAGGCTTATATATTAGAGATAGGAATGACTTCACTTTCTCTCTCATGCATGAAAGATACTATTTCTATAACTTTAATACTCTCAGCAAGTTTTTGACTGCTAGCTGGGGCTGTGAACAACAGCTAGAAGCAATTTGACTGCACGTCCTACTCTCCTGTAGATCTTGATTAAGAACTGCTTGATAACATAGTTTCCATCAAGTCTCTAACTTATCAATTAAAGATGTATTTTATGCAATGCCCCTTTTGCTGGACAAGTATTTATGACCTTCTAGACAAAAAATATGGCCTACAGGTGCATATTTGATTCCTAAAGTGGAAGCATCTGGTATTGCAAAGTCTCACTCAGGTTTATAAACTTTGTGCTGAACATTCAATGTAAAATGGTTACAGGTAGTTCTGGTTTGACTATCTTTTCTTGATTTCTCTTTTTGTAATATATACCTGATCAAGGTTTTTGTTATGATGAAGATGCATCTTTGCTTGATCTCATATCTAATAGGTATAGGTGGCAACCTTTCTCTCTTTCTACTTGTTGTCAATTGTGACAAGTTCCGCATAGACATCCTTCTATGCCCGTGAATGATGAAGCTTAGTAGACTTGATGTTGTTGTACTCTGATCTTCCTGAAACCTAGATCTTTGCCCATCTTGGTTATATGCATGTTCAACTGAACTTTCCACCATCTTATTTTCCTCTATTGACATGTCTTCATTGCAAGAATTACATACTTCAGACTGAATGAGGATATCGAGGATTTGAGTGCAAGGAACGGTGGGCATGCATACATGCAAAGCTTGGAGATCTTGAATCCTACGAAGTGAAAGCTTGTGTAGAGAAGCAATAGTAGTCTGGATTGATTTGATATAGAATTCAAGAGTCCTTAGTCTTGCGGCACTTGAAATGATATGCAATGATCAATGATCGCAAGAACCAATAATATTCCACCATAGGATGATAGGCGTCTCTCGCTTACTCTGTTCAATACCAAAAGATGCTAAGTTCTGTCATCATAAAAAAAGTGAGTTTTTGCCCCTTAGGATAAAATTGCTCACTCCCAGTGTCAAATGTATAACACTTTTTATAGTATTTCCATCATAAATACTTGTTCCTGCTAACTCACTTTTAAATCTGCAAAAAACTATTATTGCACCACAAACACATTCCACCTCCAAGATTAAGTCACTTCAATCAGCTATTTGTGCGATGTGAAACAATATCACGCGATTGAGAGTTTTTTTGATACAACTTCTAGGAAATTGTGCTGCAGAAAATGTTTTGGCAAACATAATGTAATATGACCATGTAAACTAGAAAAAAGGGAAAACCTGATGACAATATGCTCGTTTTTGGAAATTCAACGTATCACTGATATTAAACATCACATCAGCTATCATTTTCAACTTGACATTGCAATCTGGATTGTTGAATGCTTGAGTTAAAGGGGAGTTGCTTTTGTTTAACTTCATCTTTTATTAGAGAGTTATTAGAATAGTTTACTGAAGTTAAATTCACGCTTCGAATGTGTTTTGGATGGTAGCCCATGAATGGTTCAGTTAAGAGTCAGTTCTAGTTCTTGGAGAATCGTGGCAAAGCCTATGTAAGGGGTTGGTCTATTGGAAAAGGGAGTGAAAGTTGAAATGAGTGAAGTCTGCACTTAGTTTGATATCAGAGCACCTTCATGCTCTTGTTGCCTTACCCTTCTTCTCATGGCTCAGGCTGAACCCAAAATCAACAAGCTCTTTGAGACATCCTTGTGATGGTAGAGCAGTAGCACCAGGTCAGCATTTCTCCATGGATCACCAACCCAGCCACGAATAAAGCACCACATGTAGCCTCTTGTTTCATCAACATTAGGTCTTTCTTGCCATCTTCACCAACATAAACTTCCTTTTCTGCTGTCAAAGGTTATATCTCCACACAATTGCCACCACCTGCATTTACTACCAGTCTCATTACTATTGCTTGACCCAATTTTAGATCCTTTACAAAGCCAACTCTAGAGAAAATTTCAAAGTTGTTGCCACCTTCATGTGATGACTCCTTCATCATCCACTGTCTTGATGCCTTCAGTCTTGCTTCTATCAACACCCTCCGGTGGAGTGTGTTTTTCTCAATGTGCGCTGACAAGTTGACTCCACTTTCTTTCGTTCATATTTGTTTTGTATATGAAAAATCATTATTCCCATATTTTCCAAAGATGGTTCCACATGTTTGAACTGTCAGAAGAAAGCGAGTGGTTTTCATCACCTGATTTCGAAGATCTAATGACGGAGAGTGCAAATGTATTCATGAAGCTGAATTTTTGGATAAATGAAGCACAGAGGGAAGCAAAAATGATGCATGCTTGAGTTAGAGAAGAGTTAATTTTGAATTTCAGTTTTTATTAAGAAGATTAAATAGTAGTTAGTAAATAGGGTTCCTTACGTCAGTTCCAATTTCCCAAAAGATGAAAATCATGCTTTAAATATGTTTATAAGTTATGGTAACTCATGACTTGTGCTTTTAATAATAAGAGTGAATTGTAGTTTTGAGTAGTCATGAAAAAAAACTTAGATAAAGGCTTGAGCTACTAGAAAAGCAGGGGGGTGGTAGTGAGCAAAGGAAATATGAGTGATAGAGTAATGCTGATGCTTTGTTTATATCTTTTCCTATATTAGCATATTCTTTTTCTCATTGCTGGACCATTGATTCATAATGAGGTTGCGCACACACTGGACTTAGCAAATGATGTCCATGATCTGTTCACCACTTAGACTTATAATTCTTGCTAGGTGAGAGGAATGCTCAATCATAGAAGTAAGAAGATTTACAGAGTATTTGTTTAGGGGGTGTACCTCATGGTTCTTTGGCTCATGTATAAGGTTTGGGTGGAAACACTACTTGCTTGGAGAAACATAATAAGTGGAGGCAGACGTTTAAACCTAGGATATCTAGAAACCTAGTTATGTTGTACCATGTCGCATTACATATTTAGTTATTTACCCAAAAGCACAAGCTGATTGGTTCCCTTCAACAATGTATATTTAGTGTTCATAACACTTGACAGGACAAACAACATATTAGCAAATAGCAACCTGTAGCACTCCTTTGTTGGTTGCATGCTGATGGATCATTCGAAAAGTTACATTATTGTTTCTGCTCGCATTGGTGCACATTATGCTCATGACTTCTGTTTCTGGGTCTTGGCTGATCTTATGCACTCTTACTTTATGTGGGTAAGCTAGAAGGGGATTAACCCTCCGTTACATAAGCATACCATTTCTATCATTATTTTCAAGTTGCTTTCATTGTCTTACAGTGGTCAATTACTGGACCATACTTTATCCATGCCATTTCAGTTGCTTTAAATTGAAGCAAATATGGTGACGGATGTATCTTACAACATTTTCTTTTTTGAATTGTATATGAATCTCAAAAAGCAGTCAAGTCCACATGCATCTTCATTCCTTTTTCCTGTTTGTTGTCAATGCATGACATCATCTCATCCATTCAGTTGTATGCTCCCTTGCCTCCTTTTGTAGCTGTTTTTCTTTGGCACAGTGCGATCATTACCCAAACCCACCCACTCACCAAAAAAAAAAAAAAAAAAAAGGAAGAGAGAGAGAGGGAGGGAGAAAAAACCTGACACCTTTTTTCCTTCTATTCTTCTTTCCAGTAACATCATCTTTTTTCACTTCTTATTTTCTTTTTTCTTAGTAAGTGATGTCAAATACACATGTATTTATCAGCCTTCCATGCTGATTTACTGAAATATGTTTTTAATGTCTTCTTGCTTTGTGATTCAACTAGAAAATAATATCTTCTTTTTTGAGTGTTTCCATGGTGGCATTATGTATTGTGCAATGTCTCATTCTGTTATGATTATCTGGCAGGTGGTTATACCAATACTGGACTGGGAAATGAGAACATTTAGTACCCCAGTCCTTGGGCTGTTAATATTTGCTTGTATTGCAATATTTCCTGCTCTGCTGTTGCCTTCTGCACCTTGTATGTGGATAGCTGGAATGACATTTGGCTATGGTTATGGGTTTCTGTTAATTATGGGAGCAGCAAGTGTTGGCATGTCATTGCCGTTTTTCATTGGTTCTCTCTTTCATCATAAAATACATGTAAGTTCTTTAAACATTTCTTCTAACCTACCAGTCATCACCATATGGTTATTTTGAGCTTCTTATTATTTAACTTTTGGCTTATCTTGTGGTTGATATGCAGAGATGGTTGGAGAAGTGGCCGAAGAAAGCAGCTATTGTCAGATTATCTGGTGAAGGAGATTGGTTTCATCAATTCCAAGCTGTTACATTACTCAGGATTTCCCCCTTCCCATATATTGTTTTCAATTATGCAGCTGTGGCTACGAATGTAAAATACTTTCCTTACATATGTGGATCTCTGGTGGGAACGGTGCCTGAGATATTTCTAACCATTTACAGGTTTGAATTTTATCCTTCTTACGATACAAATTTATATATTTACGGAAGCTGGTAATTGATTCTTTAGTCTTATTCTTTGCTTATATTTTGCAAACTTTGCCACATATTATGTGTTTCAGGTTAATATTAGTTTTCTCATCTGTCATAAAACATTAACATTCTTATAACATATGTACAGATGTTCCCACCTTGCCTTCTGGTGGACATGGTGGGTTTTTACTTTTAGATGAAACTGTGAATCTGTTTTCACTTGGCAGGAATGTAAGATGCTTTATTGGAACAAATTTAACTTGATGGAGTAGTTACGTAATCAGAATGCCTTACTTTAGCAACTTTTCTTTAGTTCAGGAATATTTAACATATTGATGAATGCTACGGTGTTAAGTCGTTTATTGCATGTGAGAGAGGCTTCCTCTCCACTCATGATTCAGGTTAATATTAGTTTTCTCATCTGTCATAAAACATTAAACATTCTTATAACATATGTACAGATGTTCCCACCTTGCCTTCTGGTGGACATGGTGGGTTTTTACTTTTAGATGAAACTGTGAATCTGTTTTCACTTGGCAGGAATGTAAGATGCTTTATTGGAACAAATTTAACTTGATGGAGTAGTTACGTAATCAGAATGCCTTACTTTAGCAACTTTTCTTTAGTTCAGGAATATTTAACATATGATGAATGCTACGGTGTTAAGTTGTTATTCCATGTGAGAGAGGCTTCCTCTCCACTCATGATGGAATGGAATATCTCCATTCTCTCTTTTCTGTCTGTGGAATTCAGAGTTACAATGTTATAGTGGAGTGAAGCGGGAGGGTTGAAAAATTCATGCTTATTGGTACAGGTAATGCTTATGCATAACTTGATTGATAGGAGGAAAGCATCTGATTCCAACACTTTATGCCATTGAGTGATTACCAAGGAGGAGATAGAAGTTAATTACTCCATTGATGCCAAAAAAAGTATTTAAAGTTCTAAAAATCCTTAGATTGCCAAGTAAAGCGGCATTGAACATCATATTGTTCACATATTAGTAGAATTGGTATATACAAAGACAGAGCAACAAGGATTTAAGATCTATAACTATAAGGTGATATTCTCTAGTAATTCTATTAAATATTTCATTGGGATTCTCAAAAAGTTATTTCTATATTAAATACATATAGTTGAATCAGATCTACTATAGAACAAAATCCATATTGATAAATATTCAAGTAAATACAACAGAAATATTGGAGAAGATGCAGGTTAAATTTTATTTGAATTTTTGACAGTCGCAGTAGTGTCTGGTGAAGTATGTTCCTGGAGAAATTAACAAGGCTTTTTTGTTAGAGTAGAAAAATATATCCCTAAAGAACATTAAGATAAAAAAACAGGTTAACATTTGTCTGGATGATTGAAAGTTATGGTGCTCAGTAGCGACGTAGGTTACTGGAGAAGTTGTCCACCTTAACTTCAAAGTTACGGTGTTTTTGTTAGAATATAAAAATATATCCCTAAACCCTCATCGTAACCTCAAAGTTTTCATGCAGTGACAATCACCTTGTGATGGTAACAAAGCCATCCAGGTTCAAATCCAGCTAGGCAATTTAAAAATTGGATTAAAAAAATAAAAAACCGCTGCACAGCAAAGTTATGGTTTCAGCCATAAGGAGGGGCTCTCAACCTGAGAGGAGTGTTAGTATGACTACAACTTGAAGTTTTTGATGAAGTGGCAGGGACTTGGATGCGTGGTGTCCTCAGGTTTGTTGTTTGACAGGGTTCATATAGAGCAGGAATCAACAGTAGTCTGATGGGCTTTCTTAAATGAAAAGCAGCATTCAATTTTCTCGTCCCAAACTCTAATAAATCAGTTGATACGATGCTTAGATGTCCTGAGATTTAAGTATAATCTAACTCCTGTCAGCAAGATTGGCACCTCCAATTCCCTGCCATTTTGCTGACGCGTTGTGTAAAACACTCTTGTATCAATTTCCCATAATGACAGTTCTAGCAAGTGATTATGTTTTGGTTTTTTAGGCAGTTGTAAGGTTCTAGATTACCAAATAGATATCAATGATAACATAATTGTTTGAAATCACTTTACCTGGTTTTTATGTCACCAGAGGCGTGGAAATTATTATGATACAAAAAGCAAGAAGACTATATAGGAAATAGAAGAAGATTACAACGAAGAGAGATAAAAATCTTAAAACTCTAAATTATTCCTTTATCAATCCTGTCACTACCCAGTCATCAATTGAAAAAAAAAGAAGAGAATGAAACCTTTAAGTCCCTCAATCGTCTCAAATTAAATCCCTAAAATTTAGGGATTAGTATTTGTTTAAAATGCAACTATTAGTAAAATTTTTGAAAACAAAAATTTCAAGATTGTTTGTGCTTTTATTTTAATGTAAACCGTAACAAACTATAAAATCTCTCCCCTCTATCCCTTTCATATTTCAACTAAATGTCCTACTTAAGTAAACCCCCGAGTTTTCTAGTATCTACTATACTGTGCAATCAGAACTCCCAAAAGATCTGCGCTATTTATTCTGATCTATCTAATCTTCTAATTTATAAATGACCAACTGTTATCCAGAACATTAAACACACACACACACACACAAAACCACCACACCACCACCACCACCACCACCAACAGCAGCAGCAACAAAACCCCCACGGACCCATAGCCCACCCACCAATAGCCCTGACAAACGTGGAGTAGTTCCTGAGCTGGATCCCTAATATTTGAAACAATGCTTTAATTGAGAACTTCTCCAGATCGTGGTTCCTCTTTGAACTTTATGTTTGCACATGACAATTATCTTTCCTGATCCAATGCAAGCTCTCTTCTAAGTTCTACCAAAACCATCAAGCTTCCCCAACTAGTTGGGATCTATGAAGCATGAACACGGACACGGGTGTCGGACACGACACCGACACGGGACACGGGACACGGGACACGACAAAATCCAAAAAAAGGATACGGAGACATGGCAAGGAATATTTTGTTATTATTATTATATATAAATAAATTTATAAAATCTAAATCAAGTGATCAACAAACTAACTAAAATACCAGTCAACACGTGCATAGACTATAAAATATCACAAATTTATAACAATATTACAACCACTTAACATCACAAGTTCAAAACAAAATTACAACCGCCGTCATATGTCTCAAGATGAAGTCGAAGTTAGTCCAATGACTTCCTCATTATCTCCTTCTCCATCTTCCGCAAAGAATACGACCTCTATCGTGGGTTCATCAGGAGAAAGAGTAGCGAAATCTAGAACACCGGCACCCTGAAATGAGTCAAAGCCGTCGCCGCCAATATCTCACATCTTTGTTTCCTCTTCATTATATTCTTCTGAATTTTGAGAAAGCAAACGGAGATTGTTATGCACATACACTAGATCTTCCGCTCGTGCGGGGGTTAATTTGTTCCTCTTTAAGTAGTGAATAAAGGAGCATGTACTCCAATTCTTTTCACAACAAGAGGAGGAACATGGTTGACCTAGAAGCTTTAAGGCTAACGCTTGAACATAAAGAACCCACCAACTTCGGATCCACAAATCCTCTATCACGAAGAGAATCTAAATCGGCAAATGCACCCAAAGTGCCCGAAAATCTAGCATATTTCATGCTCACCGCCCGTCTTTCTTCGAGGTTGGGATAGTATCTCTTTAACACTTGTTTCTTTCGGAAGAGATCTCATCATCTTGATTGGAAGCTTGTCGACTTATATTCTTATTGAGCCAAACATCATGATAATACCTATTAACATAAATAATAACCGCATTAAAGAATAACCACATTAAAGACAATGAAATAATTCAACTTAGATATTACCTTGAATTCAAAGAGTGTGCCAAACATTGAAGTGGCGTGTTACTCTTGTTCCATCGATCCTCCAAGATTTGATGCACAACATCATAAAAAGGTGATTGCTCATTTTTTTCTTTTCTCTTCGTGCCGATAAATAATACTTTTAACCTTCTCGATTGTTGTGTCCTACATATCATACACCAAATGAAGAGATGGCTTGTCGGTGTCGGTGACCCTTATTATGTCATAAATTAGCTCGGTGAAGACAATGATGTAGTTTATCTTGTCCCACCACAAATCATCTAGGACTTTCTGTATAGCAAATTATGTTTTTCCCACATCATCATCCCTATACATGTTCCATCGATCACTAAGGACCAAATTTTGAAAGTTTCTTTTGATGACTTTAAACCTCTTCAACATGATAATCAAAAAGCAAATTTAGTATTCGCCACCGCAAGAAGCTTCATTTTGGAATAGTTATTGAACATAGCAAGCCTCATGGAATGGTTTATAATAAAATTTTTCATAATCAAGACATCATTCGAGACCTCCGTGATCCAACTACATTGAGCATAAATTATGAGATTCAGAGTGTGCACTACACAAGGAGTCCAAAAGATATGAGAAAACTTGTTCTCCATAATAGCACCAGCAGTCTTACATGTAGAAGCGTTATCAGTTATGATTTGGGTGACATTTTGAGGGCCAACTTTTTTAATGCAATTTTCAAGTTTCTCTGCAATATAATGTCGGTTTTTCATTCTCCTCAACATTTACGGAGTTCAAGAACATCGGGCCACTTTTGGTGGCTGCAATGAAATCAACGAGAGTTCTTCTTTGCGCATCCGCCCACCATCACTACAAATAGAAACCCCTTTTTGCTTCCATGTGGCTCTGATGGGCTCCATCAACCCCTCTACGTGAGATTTTTCACGTTGCAAGAGAGCAATCTTTAATAAGTTGTAGCCGGGAGGTTTGTAGCCGGCGATTGGATTGTTTGCGGTAAATTTAAATGCCTTAGCATACCATGGATTCCTTGTCAAATTAAATGACAATTCACCGATAGAGAACATCCTCACAATAATGCAATCTAATTCATCCCTTGCTTCTTTAGTGAATGTTTGATCAACGTTGTTGACCCCTTTCTCTTCTTCGGTGCACTTGGACCACTTGCACTTCCACCGGCCACACTTGACGTTGAAGATATTGGTAATGTGTTTCTAGACATAGAAGCTTTCAATCTCATTTCTGCTTGCTTTATCTCCTTTGTCATATCCCTTATGTTGTGGGGTTTAACCATTGCACACATTTTATTCCTTGTCCGCTTATCCGCATGAGACGGGCCTTGACTCTAGAATAAGATCCATTGAATGATTCAAGGTAATAACTACATTTCCACTTTCAATTTTCTCCTCCCCTTTCAATTTTTTCAATTTAGTTACAAACTTCCAAAGAGGTGCATGATCATCCACCAGACCACTTGAAGAACCTTCTATCGAAGTCATATTGCTCTAATTTCTAAACACAACAACACAACAAAATCAAAATCCTAATTCAATTAAACTCAAATTTCTACACAATCCTACGTCAATCATGCAATTCATATTTGCTCTATCTAATTTCGATACACAACAACACACAACAATATCAAAATCCTAAATCAATTAAACCCAAATTTCTATACAATATTACATCAATCATGCAATTCATATTGCTCTAATCATGCAATTCAAATCCTAATCTCTCTCAGTCTCTCTTTGCCTCAGTCTCTCTTACTCTCTCAGTATCTTTCTGCCTTTAACTCTCTCTCAGTCTCTCACTCACTCTCAGTCTCTCTCAGTCTTTACTCTTTCTCTCTCAGTCTCTCTCTGCCTCTCACTCTCTCAAAGTCTCCTCTCTCTATCTCAGTCTCTCTCTGCCTCTCACTCTCTCTCAGTCTCTGTCAGCCTCTCACTCTCTCTCACACTCTTAATCTCTCTCTGCCTCTCAGTCACTCTCTCTCTTCTTTCTCAGTTCCTCACTCTCTCTGTCTCTCTCTCTACCTCTCACTCTCAGTCTCTCTGCCTCTCACTCTCTTCTCTCTCAGTCTCTCCTCTATCTCAGATCGAGAGAGAGATACAGAGAGAGAGTGAGAGACAGAGAGACAGAGAGAGAGCTGAGAAAGAGATACAGAGAGACTGAGAGAGACCAAGAGAGAGAGTGAGAGACAAAGAGAGACGAGGAGAGAGAGAGAGAGAGAGAACCGAGAGAGACTGAGAAAAAGATACAGAGAGAGAGACTGATAAAGAGATACAGAGAGAAACTGAGAGAGAGAGGACAGAGAGAGATCCGAGAGAGATGAGGGGGTGAAATTTACCTGAGAACGAGAGATCAGAGAAGATTAGAGTGAGATCGGAGATCGGATCTGTAAAAAAATCAAATTGAAAGAAAACCCCAAATTAAAAACCCTAAAAATCTAAAATCAAAATCAAAATCAAAGCTTACCTGCGTGACTGCATCGTCGTCGTCTCCGTCGCCGCCGCCGCCGATATTGATCCGAGGAGAACGAGAGAGATCCGAGAGAGAAAGAGAAACAGAAAGAGAGAGAGAAAGCTCGAGGTGGAGGGTGAGATCGGGGTTAAAAACAATGCGAATCGAATTTTTTTTACTCGACCCGACGTGTCCGGCCCGTGTCAAGACCAGGTTAAAACCGGTTCGCTGACCAGACACGGACTGGGCTGTGTCGGACACGGACGAACCGTGTTCGACACGTATCGGGGCCGTGTCGGGCATGTTCCGTGCCCGACACGTGCCTCATAGGTTGGGATTGTCTTGAGTCCTTTAAACTTCTGTGTGAAGAGTAACATCATGTACAACTTTCTTTTGCAAGTCCTTTCTTATGAATATGTTACTTAAAATCCTCCTTCCTATTCTCTAAAATGATCATGAGTTAGGGATGGCATAGCTCACCCTTCCTCCTTTTCTTTGCGATTCCAAAGCCAAGAAACTTGAAGGCTCGCAAATTAGGTTTGTTACTGGGGCAGACTTGGAGCAGATATATGTTCTGCCATATTTATGTTATTTTCCTCTACCAGATACATGAATATGAATATTGTTTGAATACTGAACTAATATCCATATTTCTTAAATTGAATTAAGGGGCCATAGGGAGCACGTCCGCTAACAAGATATCATTGAATATGATTGATTGAAAAATGAGTGCAACCTTCAATCTCTATTCCGTTCTTACACTAAAATAAGAAAAATACATACCAGCACATTAGCAATTGCTTGTGATGTTATTTATTTGATACTAAATAGACATTAGTGTATACATTTCTTCAATATCTAAACATGTATTCTGGATGTTTATTTAGATGTTTGCTTGGTTACATCCCTATCACATGCTTGGTTCAAACGTACAGTGACTGAAGAATGTTGGCTATGATCCATTTTGGTGCATCTAGACGCTGGCATTGATACAGAACTAGAGGTGTAGTGGTCAAAATTTGACCACGGTCACGATGATGACACGTTCCAAGCTACCAAGAGCTTTTCTCGAGACATCCACAAGTCCCTGAATCCATCCCGGATCATTCACCGCTCTTGGCCTTCTCGGGGTTATCTCCTGTTCCAAAGACACCCAAATTTGGAATCATACCTGCCGCTCCAAAGGCTCTACCACTCCGGAACTCTCCACAACCAAAGTCTCCAACTCCGAGTCTCAGGCTCTCAACAACAACCTACCAAAATCTGTGTCTGTCGTTACACAACACCATCCTTTCCCACGTGGAAAGCTTATAACGCCGCTACATTAAGGCAGATGGTTAAACATGGCTGCAGATTTCCTTGCATGCAATCCCGACTAATCAATGTCAGTGATCACGATCAGATCGTGCAGTTACAACCATACACCAATTCCGCCTCCACGCTAGCATCCATATAAGGTATATATGATCTTTCTTCTCCTAGGAGAGGGGGATTGATCGCTTTCCTAATTCTCGGAGCATACACACTACCACTACACTAGAAGTTTTCTTGTTCTAGTTCACCATTCCACTACACTAGCAGTTTATTGTGCTAGTCTGTACAATACATTGGAAGTTTCCCTGTTCCAGTGCATCCTTTCACCACATTGGCAGTTTTTCTCTACTGGTCCTTCCTATTATTCCACCTACTGATTCTCATGCCCGAGGGTCTTAGGCCGACATCACATCAGTGCTCCTAACCCAAAAGGTGTCTTTTTCTATGTGTGTTCTGATAGGTATCACTGGGGAGCACCTCAAATCGCTTGTGGTGGGCTCGATCCACGGTAAGCCGATTTTATACACCACAAACTGGTACTTTCGTTGAGAGCCGAGTCCACACTTAAGATCTCCTTCCCATTCAACCTTAAATCTGTCACAAAAAGCCTTTTCTCTAGTGTTAATGGCCCGAGAAAGCAGACCGTCACCCTCAATGACGCCACGTCAAAGGGCAAGACCAACAACGCCACCGGGACACGGTCCCTCCACCTGCTGTCAAACGACAACACACCACTGAGGATACATGCTCCTCATCGCAGGGGGCAGCCAACAACGTCCGCCATCGACGTTGTACGAAGCTAAATCCTTCAGACGTTCGCTGACATAGAGGAGCGAATAGAGGAACAACAAATCCGATCAGACCAACTCCGAGAGCATATCACAACCCTCCAAAACGCCCGAGTGTAGACGAACGCAGTAAGCGAATCTGGAGTCAGAGAGGCTCGGACCGATGGGCCAATCACGAATCTGAGGTGGCTCAGACCGACGTCCTCCCTACACGAAGGTTACTCTGACAACGAGGCCGAGTCGCCTCGTTTCTGAACAAAAGCTCTCCACTAATAAGCTTGGAGAAAATTTGAAAAATTTCCCGAATTCGAGCACTCGACGAGTTGATCCAAAGACGGATCGAGGAGGCCAAACTACAACTCCGAAGCGGACGAAACAAGCTGCTGTCAGAACCTCCGACTCTCTTTTCTCCAAAGAGATCCTAGAGTGCGAGTTTCTGAGGAAGTTCGCAACCTCAATTTTTGACTACTCTAGAACGAGTGACCCGGTTCAACACATTAGGCATATTCGGGACAAGATGATGGTCTAGTCCTGCAATGACCCGCTCATGTGCCTAATCTTTTCGTCTAGTCTGAAAGGCGTGGCCTCGGATTGGTTATACTCCCTGCCGTCGCATTCTCTCTACAACTTCGAGGAGGTAAGCGAAGTTTTCCTCACTCAATACGTCACTTATCGAGAAGCCAAGAGGAACATCCATCATCTTCTCACCGTCAAAATGAGGAAGGGCGACAGTCGCAATCGTACATAGGCTACTTCCAGAGCCAGCTAGTCAAAGTCCTCAACTGCGGTGGGGATATCTATGCGCTCACATTTATCAACGGGCTGCAGGTTTCTCACCCTCTATATGAACACTTACTGAAGCACAATGGCACTTGGATGAGCAAGATCCTATACCAAGCTCAGCCCTACATCCAGTTTGAGGAAGCGATGAAGAGCTTCGCCAACAATTCAGCCAACGCGACGACGATGGAGAAAAGTCGAATCACAATATGAAGTTACTATCGGAGTCAGGAAGCCGAATCGGGGGCAACCTGCATACAAGAAGCTGGCGTTCCCGGTCTCTCTCCAAATTCACTCTGAGCCTTCAGAATGGAATAACATTTCACTCCGTTGAGGCTTCCCATCAATGAAGTCTTCAATGCTATCAAGGACCAACCGTGGGTCAGGGCCCGAAGCCAATCCAACATCTGCTCTCTCCGGAGCAGAGGAATACTACTCCTTCCACGACAGCAAGGAACACAAGACTGCCTATTGCAGAACCTCCGATGGTACCTGGAAGAACTTGTCCTTCAAGGTTTCTTCAAAGAGTAAATTCTTGCCTCCGGAGCAACTTTGGATCAGGACAGCTCAACGCTCCACCGCCTACCCAACCACAACACGCAATCACTGAATACAAAGCGATTGAGTGATCCCACACCTTCAATAAAGACAATAGAGTACCTCCTCTGTTGACTCCTATATTCCAATTAAGTTCCCTGTGTTATATCACTTAAGTCACTTGCCCTGCTGAAGGGGGTTTCCCCCATCTAGTGTTTTAAATATCGGATATCGGCGATATATTGTTCGGCAAAATTATATACTGGATATCGGATACTGGGTGATATATCACGATATGGTACTAAATATCAGACGTCATACCGGATGAAGAATATACATGTGATTGCTTACATAAATCATATGAAATTACTTAAAGTAAGTTTAGGGTCATGGACTAATATGAGATACTTTTTGTACAAACTCCTCAAATGCGTTTGTAGAAACTCCTCAAATGCGTCATGTGACGATATATCGGATATTTTCATCTCGGATATCTGCCGATATATCGGCTACGTGGCGATATATCAACCCATATCAGTCCAAAATGATATCCGATAAAATTTTACACTTATCGTATCATTTTGAATAAAATACCGGTATCTCGGCCGATATACTGGCATATCGACCGATATTTAAAACAGTGCCCCCATTAGATCCAAAATGCTTGCACGTCTCGTTTTGAAAGTGTCCCCCACTTGGAGTTGGCAACGCAAGCACCGGCCTATGAGCTTTATCTAGGTTAGCGCTCGGGCGGTCGAATTTCTGTTGTAGGGGTGTCCCCCCACTCGAGTCCCTACTTTGCTGCAGAGATTTTCCTCTTTCAGAGCCCTCCGAAGTTTGCAGGATCCACTGATGGGATCTCCCCCACTGGAAAACAACAACGTAAACTCGCCAAACCACTGTTTTAACCAACTCGCTTCTACGCTTCCCTTTTGCAGGCTCCGATAAGCGGGGAAGCGACCATGATGATGACACGTGTCCAAGCTACTAAGAGCTTTGCCCGAGACATCCACAAGTCCCTGAATTCATCGCGGATCCTCCGCCTCTCTTGGCCTTCCCGTAGCTACCCCCTTCCTAATACACCCAAATCCGTAACTATACCCTACACTCTGAAGGCTTTATCACTCCGAAACCTTTCACAGCCAAAGTCTCCAACTCCGAGTCCGAGGCTCTCAACAACAACCCACCGAAATCTCCGTCTGTCATTATGCAACACCATCCTCTCCCACGTGGAAGACGTGTAACGCCCTACATTAAAGCGTGCGTTATACATGGCAACAATTTTCCGACATGCAATCTCGACTAATCAGCGCCAGTGATCACGGTCGTTACAACAAATTCAACACGTGCAAATCGGGCAGTTACAATTGTTCGCTAATCCACCTCCACGCCAGTATCCATATCAGGTATATATGATCCTTCTTCTCCTAGGAGAGGGATCGATCGCTTCCCTAATCCTCAGAGCAAACAAACACACACCACCACTACACTAGAAGTTTTTTCTCTTTCAGTCCACCATTTCACTACACTAGCAGTTCAATGTGCTAATCCGTCCAATATACTGAAAGTTTTCCTGTCCAGTCCACCCTTCCACCACATTAATAGTTTTTCCTCTGCCGGTTCTTCTTACCATTTCACCTATTGATTCTCACGTGCGAGGGGGTCTGAGGCAGGCACCACACCGGTGCTCTTAACCTGAAATGTGTCTTTTCTGGTGTGTGTTCTGACAGGTATCACCTGGGGAGCGTCTCAAATTGCTTGTGGTGGGATCCATCCACGGAAAGCCGGTTTTATCCACCACAGGAGGATTGGACATAACAAGTTGATGGTGTACAATCATGCAACATACTTATGATATGCATTTATGAACTCAACCATAGATTAATGAAACTTTATGTTAGAAATGCTTATTCTCTCTCAAAATGTGATACTTTCTGCATCCAAACCTTTGAACTTTTTGGAACACTAAAGGAAATTATTTATCCCTATATTTCTTTTATAATGAAAAGAAAAGGTATAAACATATCATCTATGGCATTCTGAAGAAATGTAGACGAAGCCTAGATTTATAAATGACAATAAGTCAAAGTGATTGTTGCCTCCAAATAATTTTCTGCCTAATATGTATGTTCATTTATTGTTCAGTAAAATTTAGCAAGCAAATTTTATGTTAAGATAAAATGATATTAAATACTTTGAGATCTGTTTTTTCTTGCCTTATATATTGTTGCTTTTAGATAACGAGAAAGCACTTGTGTTGGAAAAATACTGAAGAACTATAATGGAGTTTTCTGTTCTTTCTTCCTTTTCCTTTTCCTTTTCCTTTTCCTTCCCTTTTTTTTTCTTTATTCGGATAAAAAAGTTTACTGAAATTGTATGGTAACCAGGTAGGTATTGCAATATATGTCTGACATGATTACTTTGGATGAATCTTGCAGTCTATTGAAATTCCAGTATAGTCATGCTTGAGGATTGTGTTTCATTTATTGCACAATAAAGTTAGCACACTTGGTAAATTCTATGTTAAGGATAAATGGTGTTAGATCTTTGAGATTGGGTCTTATTGTCTTATGAATATTCAGTTTTTTTCTAATAGTCACAAGACAATTCTGTGAGAGAAATATTAAAGAACCATAATAGAACCTTAATAGACATTAGTAACCCCATGTAGGTCCTAATATATATGTTCTACACTGTATTTTTGGATGAATCATGCAGTTTATTGAATTTCAGTATATTCATGCTTAGAGGTTGTGTTTTTGGGTTTCGAAGTCAAAATAAAAAAGCATGCTAAAAAGAAAATAAATTGTTCCCATGTGATGTGTAGAAGAACATTGAGGCTTTGTTGGCATCTGGTTTCTCTGGCTACTTTCATTTGTTCTCTCTTCTGGCAATATAGGCTGATCCGCCTTTTATGATATTTTCTCTCTCAAGATGATATGGTGTCTCCTTTTATTCACACCTTCACCTTCTCCTACCTGAAACTCCATTGATGGCTTGCTGGCATTAATCCAGCAGAATATCTGCCACTCCCACCAACAGATGATAATACGGATTCCTTATATTCTATCTCTTAATGATTGGCGGGCATCTTTATGTCCTTCCCTGCTCTCTTTTTTTCCCTTTTTTTTCAGCAAAACCTTCAGAGGACTGGTGCATGTATCGGAGGAAAAGAGAACCTTGATTGCTGATTGACCAGGTTTCATTTAAACATGATTGGACTGCATGAAAAGGGCCTCTAGCATGGTTTCAGATATCGGCTAATTCTGATATATATTAGCAGGATTGTACTGGGTTTTGAGGTGTCCTATACGATATTAACCCGATAATATCGATCGACACCGGGGCCAATATTGCTGATATATCCAATATTGCCAGCATTTATAATATTGATACTAAAGATATTGGCCAATATTGATACTAGATTTTAAGCCTTGGCCTATAGGACTTGATAGTCTGGATGGTATTGCAATTCTAACTCTTGAAATACCTTTGCTCAATTTCTGCTAGGAATTTCATCTAGTGTGAACAGCCATGCATATGACTTCTGAGCTGCCCAGAATCACACGGTTGATTTTACTTCCCATAAACTGCTGAGTTTTCTTATACTGAAAGAGTTGTGACACTTGAATAGAGCAATCATCCAGATTGAACAGATACACTTGTGGATTGCCATCCAACAAGACTACATATATCATCTTGTGAACTGGCTGACTTATTCGGGGCTTTTTATCACTACGTACATTGTAAACTGGCTTATAGCCATCTGGTAAGAGCCCTTTTGTTTGGCATGTAAAGTTTTGCCAAACGATTTAGAGAGGTGCCACCCTTAAGCCAGAGCCTCACGAAAAACCCTCATTCCCTCGAGGTTTTCAGCAGTGGTTGCCGAAACTTCTATTGAGAGTCGCCTCCCATATGGTATGAAACAACGGTATATATTTCAGAGGACACAATTTTTTTTTGACCTATTTTTTGTCTTTCAATTAAACCTTTCATATTAAAAAGTTTTTAGATTTTCAAGCATAGGAGGCATTGTATTTGTTTTTTTACTCCTCCTGTTTTTTGAGGATATTACACTATTCCTGACGATTCCAATGTTTGAACCTGGCTGCACTGTGAGGAGGGTCCACGGGCCACCGAATTAGTCTGTTATTTTGATGTATTTTTTTTTCTTACAATTATTATTCTTTGTATTTGATAAAAAAAAAAAAAAAACTTCCCCTTTTTGATGTGGATCGTTACACAGTCTGTTATTTTTGATGTTTTTTTCCTTAAAATTATCTCTTCTTTGTATTTGATTCAAAAACTTCCCCTTTTTGATGAGTACAGCGGGAGACTGCTCCGGACCTTGGCAGATGCAACTAGCAGGGGCGCTTCCTGTCGGTGGAGCAGGCCCTCTATGATGCGCTAGGTTTTGGTGCCGCGTTAGCTGCCACCGCGGCCATCACCATCTACGCCAAGAGGGCACTTCAGACTCTCCAGGCCGAGGAGGAGCTAAGTTAGCCTTGAGTAAAGCACAGATTGTTGTAACAGTGGCCATTTGTTTACGACCTGCAGACGTAAACCCAGGAATTGTGCATAAATACGAACTCAGAAACTGGACTTGTCTTGAAAATCATTCGTATAAAGGAATGTCATAATTAATTATTTCTGTATATGTTTTGAATTTATTTATGATGTTCCATTTGGGCCATTTGAATTTTTATCAAAATGTACGAGTTGATTTGGTGAAGGAGAATTATGATCATGTTTTTTTTTTTTTTTTTTTTTAAAGATAGATTTTAGCTTGGTCCAAGCGGGATTTGAATCTTAAATCTCGTATATCTTGCACATTGCAGATATTTTACCGTTATGTTACAGCGGGGGACTAGCAAACCATGGCCATGTTAAGGATTTTTGTCATCAGATTGAGAGAAATAAGACCAAGAAGGAGCAATCCTTTTATGTGATATCACGAGTTTAAATTGGTGGTGAGTTGGATGTGTTGGGGTTGGATGGCAAGTGTATATTGACATTAAGTTTCCTCTAAAAGAAAGAGTCAAAATTAAAGGGAGAAGAAAAACCACCCACAAGGGAAGGAAAAAAAAAGGTACGGCTCATGTGTGTGAGCCACACACACATATAATAAGAAGATCATCATGTATGACACATGTATTAATTTTTTTATAAAATGTTATGTGTGTGGGTCTCACATACATAATAATATTATGAGAGTTTCAATTCACGTGTCAACGCCAGATTGGTCCTCTTATTGTACGTGTGTGTGGCTCACATACATGACCGAACCCGAAAAAAGAGAATGTATTTTTAACCCAATTTCCTACCCAAACCCCACAACTTTCTCTGAATAACCACTATTGCTGGATTGTTTTTTGTTGTGAGTTTTCCATCCATTGGCAGACCCCATCCCCATCCATAGACGTTATTAGAGAAGCATACAAACTAGTCTGCCCCTCCAACTACCCATACCCACCCTCTTATTGTTATCTCTAACGTGGTATTAATTTTTTTTTTTTTCCCCTTTATTCTCTTCCTCTCTGTTGGTTTCTTGATGGCAACAATTAAGTGATGCAATAAGGAGCTCCCAGCTTTATACTCGTGAACGAATATCCATCATTAGTTGGAACACAAACTTTGTTAATCTTCCACCCATAAAGGCACACCTTTTGTTTCTCTTTCTATGTTTTGGTTTGAATGATGTGCATCTTTCTATTCCTATAATTAAGTCAATTAAATAGCAGGTAAGATATTGCAGTGTACTACCCTCATCAATGAGGGTCCCTTATTTTTTTTGATATTAATTACTGAATAAATTCCACTACCAGGAGACCAGCATCTCCTGTAAAAGACATGAAGGAGAAATTGTTTCTCTCTCTTCTTTTTATCTTAATTGATAGTTTAATAATCTAATCCTTGTTTTAATTAATCTTAATTGGAACAGAAGTTGACCCATCCATCCTAGCTGGCATCTCGCTAAAGGTTTTGGAAGCATGGAAGCCAGACAAAAAGGGAAAAAGCCTTGGGCTTCTTGGGTTGGGTTGCTCGTCCGTGGGGATCATGTGTTGCGTGCTACCCAGTCAAGTGAGTAGGGTCATCATAACCAACATAATTCCAGAAATGAAACTATTTGGAACAGCGGATAGTTTTAGTGGAGGGTAATGGCGTTTCCCCGTTTGTCTCTAAATCAAGTATTTTGATCTTTCTCCTTATGAATTTTGAACCTAAGACCTCTTATGGGTTTTTATTTTTAGGGGGTGTTTGGTTGTAAGGAAGTGAGCGAAAGTAAGGAAATGGGAAAGTATAATTGCTCACTTCCTCTCTATCCAACACCGGAAAGGAAAATAAGAAAACCCTTTTTCTTTTTCTCTTTCTCTTTAACACAACAATTTTCTCACTTTCAGAGTGCTACAGTTAATTTTGTGGTCATGTAATCTCATTTTAATAAGTTGTAGCACAAAATATTAATTTTTTGATCATGTAAATCTCATTTGCATTCTATTACAGTCTATTTTTTATTTTTCTTAATTAAATTTATTTTAATAATATTTTAATGGTCAACTTTGTGGTCAACTTTTTCACTTCCACTTTCATATTACCATCCAAACACTAGAAAAGCCAAAACATTTTCTAAACCACACTTTCCACAACATCCAAAAACCAGAAAACTTACTAACCAATTCTCAAGTTCTAAAGGGAACTATTACCACTTCCTCATTTCCTCACTTCCTCACTTCCTCCTTACCAACAGTAGAGAAAATGAACTAAAAAGTACTCATTTTTTTCTGAAATTATAAGTCCCAAGCACCTTTTTTTTTTTTTTTGACTGTGTACTTGATTGACAAATTTTAAGCTAAAAGTGAAAAATTGACTGTCAGTTTTATTAGAAAACTAAATGGGTCCACACAAAATTAGAGCTCCATTAAAACACCTACAAATTACTGTTACTATCAGCCGGGCCTTTTCTACTTGAATTTGTGGTAAGAAGTTTACATGTTCTCTCTTGGCGTCACTAGTGTAATCAGATAGAGGTCTTAGGTTGGTCAACAAAAGAATAAGTTGGTCAACTAAAATCAAACTTACAAAATTAGATTCACAAAAGTAAAGATTCAACATAAATTATAAACCACTCAATGAAAAGTATAAATGAGTAACTATCACTTCACATTTCATTATTTCTCCTATAAATTAAAAAAAAACCGTTATAATATCTTTTATAAAATACAATTTCATCGTCAGGCGTCGCCTACACAAGACATGAGTCATGCCTTTGCCGACATCCTTCTTCCTCTTTCAAGCTGTCGCCTTTAGGCTCTCTTATTGTTAGTCAGAGACCAATAATCTTTTCCTAACAATTTGCAAATTTGGTGTTAAACACTAATCAACGAACTAAAATTTTTCCCCTTGCGAAAATTTCAAACGATTCAATGAGAACAAAGACGCTGCAACAACAACATGGTAGTGGGAGGAATCTGAGCCATGCTGCACCACAACCACATCTCTCTCTTCTCTCTGTCTCTTCTCTCGATTCTGATTGCTATAATATTATGTGATTAATTATTCACCCCCACAAACCTCACCAACTTGGCAACTTATTTGCTTGATTTTAATTCTCTGATCCCCAGACCTTTAATTACCTCACCAGCGAAGCCACATGACCACCACTGACCTCGTCCACTCTCTCTCTTTCTCGCTTGCAACGGCATGGAGTTTGTAGTGGTTGTTGGAATAAAAACAAGCAGCAGCAAACGCCACTCCCTTCTCGCATTCAATGCGCATTCAAGACAGCGTGATGAATAAGACTGCAGGCTCTAATTATTTCTGACTTGTTTGCAACGGATATGGAGGGGGGAATGAGATGATCACCGCGGCGGTGACCATAAACCATGAAACCCCTCCTCGTTGTCTTATCATTGCTCTGCCTTCTGCTATGGTCACCGCTGCTTGCGGCCGCCGCGGAGGACGCGACCGCCGACGAGAAAACGATCCTCCTCCAGTTCAAGTCCAACGTCACCGCCGACCCCACCGGCGCCTTCGCCTCCTGGTCGCCCGCCCTCAGCCCTTGCCGCGACTTCGAAGGGGTCTTCTGCAACGCCGCCGGTCGCGTCGAGAAGATCCTCATCCACGGCGCTCGTCTCGCCGGAACCCTGTCCCCGCCCTCTCCCGCCTCCGATCTCTCCAGATTCTCTCGCTCTTCGACAACGACTTCACCGGCGAGATCCCCGCCGAGTTCGCCGCCATCGGGACACTGTTCAAGCTCAACCTCAGCCGCAACCACCTCTCCGGCCCGATCCCAGACTTCCTCGGCGACTGGCCGAGCCTCAGGCTGCTGGATCTTGGCGGGAACTCGTTCTCCGGTGAGATCCCGGCGAGCTTGTTCCGTAACTGCTTCAAGACGAGATACGTCTCGTTCTCGCACAACAAGCTCTCTGGTCCCGTTCCGGCTTCGATCGCCAACTGTTTGAACCTCAGCGGGTTCGATTTCTCTTACAATAATCTCAGCGGCGGGTTCCCGCCGCAGATATGCTCTCCGCCGACGATCAATTTCGTTTCTCTGAGGAGCAACTCGTTGTCGGGGACTGTGGCCGATAAGATCGGTGCATGTCGGAGCTTACAGTTTCTTGATCTCAGCAGCAATTCGTTCTCGGGAGCGGCCCCTTTTGATCTGCTCGCGCTGAACAGTCTCATCTACTTCAATGTTTCAGCTAACGAGTTCAGCGGAAAGATTCCGGCTTCGGAGACCTGCGGCCAGAAATTGGAGTACATTGATGTTTCTCGAAACAAATTGAGTGGCGGCATTGATTTCAACATGTGAGCTGCACAGGTTTGAGGTTCTTGGATTTAGGGTTTAATCAGTTGACCGGAGAAATCCCATCTGGGATCGGGATCTTGAAGTCTCTCTCTGTTCTAAGGTTGGGGAATAATGAGATCGGTGGCACGATTCCGGCGGAGCTTGGAGGGATTAATGTGCTCCAGATTCTCGACCTCGACAATCTCCAACTCTCCGGCGAGATTCCGGCCGCATTGACTCAATGCTGGTTCCTTCTCGTACTGTGAGTCTCAAAAGGTCTCAAATGAATTTCAAAAAGATTGAATCTTTGTCAAGCAATTCTAATTGAATTTACAGAGTTTTGGGTTGTGCAGGGATTTATCAGGCAATAGGTTGGATGGCGAAATCCCGGGGACTATCTACAACTTGTCTGCTCTCAAGCACCTCGACCTTCATCGGAACAGGCTCAATGGAGCCATTCCTGATGGCCTTGGCAACCTCACCCATCTTGAATTTCTCGACCTTTCCGAGAATTCCTTCACCGGAGAAATCCCCGCTTCACTCGGAAACCTAGTCTCATTGACCCATTTCAACCTCTCTTACAACAACCTCACCGGCATCATCCCTTCGTCCCCCACAATCCAAAACTTTGGCCCCTCCGCGTTCTCTCACAACCCGTTCCTATGTGGTGCTCCACTGAACAATGCCTGCCCCCTGCCCAATGTGTCAAGGAGAACTAGATTGCTGAGTAATACTGCCATTGTCGCCATTGTTGCTGCAGCTGTGATCCTTGCTGGGGTCTGCATTATCTCAATTATCAACATTTGGGCGTACCGGAAGAAGGCGGGGGAGGCGGAGGAGGCCGAGATCTTGGTCTCGGAGAGCACTGTCCCGGGTTCTAACGGTTCGGGTCCGATCATCGGAAAGTTGGTGCTCTTTGGCAAGAGCTTGCCGTCCAAGTACGAGGACTGGGAGGCCGGGACCAAGGCGCTCCTCGACAAGGACTGCCTGATTGGGGGCGGTTCGATTGGGACGGTGTACAAAGCAACCTTTGAAGGCGGGGTTGCTATTGCAGTGAAGAAGCTAGAGACCCTAGGGAGGATCAGGAACCAAGAGGAGTTCGAGCAGGAGATGAGCAGACTTGGGAGCTTGAGGCACCCAAATCTAGTAGCCTTTCAGGGCTACTACTGGTCATCGACAATGCAGTTGATTTTGTCCGAGTTCGTTCCCAACAACAGCCTCTATCACCATCTCCATGCCCATCGTTTTTCCGGCAGTAGCAGCAGTGGAGCAAGGGTGAGCTTTTCTGGTCGAGGAGGTTTAAGATAGCGCTCGATACAGCAAGAGCTCTTGCCTATCTTCACCATGATTGCAAGCCCCAAGTCTTGCATCTCAACATCAAATCTACCAACATATTGTTGGATGAAGGGTTTGAAGCGAAGTTATCCGATTATGGACTGAAGAAATTGTTGCCCATTCTGGGTAGCCGCGCGTTGACGAAGTTTCACACAGCGATCGGTTATGTGGCACCGGAGTTGGCTTCTCAGAGCTTGAGGTACAGCGACAAATGCGACGTCTATAGTTTCGGGGTGATTCTTTTGGAGATAGTGACGGGAAGAAAGCCGGTGGAGAGTCCGGGGGCTGCAGAGGTGGTGGTGTTGCAAGATTTTGTGAGGAGGGTGTTGGAGGATGGAACCGTGTCGGGTTGCTTCGACAGGAGCTTGAGAGGATTTGTGGAGGCAGAGCTGATTCAGGTTCTCAAGTTGGGGTTGGTTTGTACTTCAGATGTGCCGACGAAGAGGCCAAGCATGGCAGAGGTGGTTCAGTTCTTGGAGTCGATCAGACCCAACTCGTAGCAGTCAAGGGAGAGAAGCCAAGGGTTAGCTATGGAGTTGGTTGGAGTTTGAGGGGTTGTGAGTGGAGCAGAGCAGTGGGGGTTTTTTAGAAATAGAAGATTGAAGATAGATTTATTTTTTTTTTTTTTTAATTTATTTATTTTCCATTTCCCCATTCTTTTTGTTCACCATTGTCATTGTCATTTGTTTATGTGAAATTTTCGAATTTCGTTTTCAATAAAATATCTTGATTGTTATTCTTCATTTGTCCCTGCAACTCCTGTTTTATCAAAGTTTGAACAAATCCATGAGCACAAGAACCATTTTAGAGAAGCAGCTGCTTCAGGCCCTTCAACTCCACACAGAGTTGTTGAACCATAGCATTTTGCTCAAGGAGTAGCTGGATCCTAACCCACTAAATTTGACTCCTATATCATGGCAGTCTCAGGTTCACAGCAATTCCATCCAGTAACAACAGTTTCCCTTCCGCACCACTAACAATGGCTGACGAAAGTGAAATCTCAACCTCTGCTCGTCCACAGCGAGTGAAGCAATCGATTTCAGTTCCCTTCCTCTGGGAAGAGAAGCCAGGCACACCGAAGAAAGAGTGGACAACAACGAAGCCATGCCCCTGGATCGTACCCCCATCTCCATCGAGGCTCGTCGTCTCAGTCCCCTTCCTGTGGGAAGAGAAGCCTGGGAAACCATTTCCTTCCCTGATCACTGACCCAATCTCTGCCAGTCTCGTTCCTTCGTTTGATCCTGCTCCTAATCCTTTCCTGCATCAAAGTGAGTACCAAGCGTTCACCGAAACTCTGAGCGAGGACGGTTCCAGTTACTTCGAGGACTGGTACTCACTTACAGAAACAGATGGCCATGGCAGCTCAAGCTGCCCAGCCACGCGAAATGCCAGCATAGATGCTTCGGCTCTGGAGTCCCTCTACCCTCTGCGGCCGCCTCCTGATGCAGGTCTGGAGTTTCTTTTCCCGTTGTCTCCTCCGAATGCAGGTTTTCTCGACAAGGTCTGCAAGGAATCACCATCCAAGAAGAGCTGGCGAGAAGACACTGGATTCATGGTGAAACGGACGCTGACGCTTGAGGAACTCATACTGTTGAGCCGCAAATTGAGCTACAGAAGGAAGCCTGTCAGCATGAAGAAGAAAAATTCTCAATGGTAAGTTCTTTCAGCTGATCTTGATTTAGTCTCTCTACTGCATTGTTCACATAAATCAATTTACGCCAAGTTTTTTCATGAACCAGAAGTATTGCTTCCCTGCAAGAAATGTTCATGAATTGGTTAAAAAGACTCCATCCCTTAGGAATCAAAGACTGAATTTGAAAAACTTAATAGTATTTGTTACAACAGAATTTCGTTCATAGACGAACTGTCTGGCAACATATCTATTTCATAAAACAAGGCCTGAACAACAGCACAGTAAAATAGAAATATGAGTAGGGACTAGAGCTGCATAGTTAGAATAAAACCCTCAAGTACTTCTCGATAGATGGAGACAAAACGTCGAGGCAGTCTTAGACAATCTGTTTCACAATTAGAGTCGAAATTATCTACCATCAGCCAGCAGAGCCCAGGTTTGAAGACCAATTGTTGCAGTTAATAGCCCGATACGTTAACTGGATGAATGTATTGCAGGAATTCATTAGAGAGTCTCTGCTCGCATGCTTTTCGTTGAGAACAACTGGTTACCAGAACAATGTACCCATCACCCGCCTCTAAGGTACCGGGAGTGGCATACAGCGGGAGCTTCCTCAAATGTCTTCAAAAGTCATCTCTGTTTGTTTTTTTCTCGTTCTTAGGTTCTGCAGCTTGATTTCGCAAAGTTCAAACTTTATGTCCATAAATATTTGAATTTTGTCCATTGGAGCTTTGTTAGGCAGCCAATATGCAAAGCAATCATTGTAAAGCTGTAAAGCTCTTACTTCCGAAATGTCATTAAGAATTATTCATCATCTATGACTTCTGTCAGCCTCCAGTGACTCCCCTGATGCGTTCCATGACAACTGGGATATCATTCTCAGTCAGTGTTGCAAAACAACAGCGAAACCATCCAGGTTCAATGCAGTGACACGATGATCCAGGAGTTACATTGATTTTTGCCACATTCAGCAGCTTATCCCACAGCTCGAGCTCCCCTCTCTCACTGTATGGTCGAATGAACTTGCTCATGTCTGCCCAACAGTAAAATCCCCCACTGCTATTAGCACACTCAATACCCAACTGCTTCAGCCCATTCACAAATAATGCATGCATCCTCCGGAGCCTCTCCCTATTAACCTCAATATATTCAGTGATGAAATTCGTATCTGTAAGCATAGAAACAAGCAACCGTTGGACAGGAACTGAAATGGACGAGAACCTTGCAAACTTTGAAGCTGCCGTGATAACATTTTCATTGAACGAACAGATAGCTCCCACTCTAAAGCCTGAAATAGAGAGATCTTTGGACAACCCATATATTATATGAACTCTACTTCTGTCATAATCTTGTGTTTCCAGAACCTGTGCCATGCTAACAAACCCATCACTTCCATAGGTCGAACCTGCATATACTTCATCAGAGATGATGTGAATGTTTTTCTCCGTTGCAAAATCTAGGAGATCATACAACATCTCCCGTTTCAGTAGGTTACCCACAGGATTCGACGGGTTTGAGATAAGAACTGCCCGAACTTTTACCCCACGTTTCTTTGCCTGTTTGTGTGCTCTTTCAAGTGCATCAGTACTTAAGCTGAAGTTGTCTGTGCTTCGGCATGGTACAGGTATTAGTTCGATGCCAGTTCTCAACTTTATGTCCCTGTCAAACCTGTAAGATCGAAAATATTAGATGGATGTCCCACTAACATGAATGAAAGATGGAAGTTTCTAGAGGAAACAGAGAAACTACCCAGCGTAATATGGTGAAGGAACAAGGAAAGCATTCCCAGGATCCGCAAGACAGAAACTGAGTGTCTCAATTGCAGGAGTTGCACCAGCTGTTAATATGATCTGTGAGGGATTAAATGTAACTGGTCCTTGCATAATTCGACCCATGAAATCAGCAAAGGCCTGTTGGATTCGACCAGTGAAATTGTTAGATGAACAGAAGTTGTAAAATAAAATTCTTCTAAGAACATGCAGGTAAATTCTGATCAGCCAAAGCAATGGAAGCGTGGCTACAGATAGAAAGACAACAGTAGGCTTTATGGCTATATCATTGATGGTTAAAATCAGTAGTCGTGTCTCCTCAGGCAATGTATTTGGCTTGGTTCTAAAAGCTGTTTCTGACCTTCAATCTTCAAATGCAAAAGAGAATAATCACTAAACCAAGTCACCAACATGCAGTATTATCCGCAATCATCTCTAGCACTTCGACTCACCTATCCTTTGCCCATTTACTGATTATTCCTTCCAACTTTTATGTATCGTTTCTATCCTCGCCCTGCTAAGCATTATAATCCAGAGAACAGAACCTGGCCTTGTATACTCCACACTCCATTTTCTGCTCTTTAAACTTTCATTCATAGATTGTCCAGAATGAATATAAATATTTGACACTCTAAAGGACTTGTTATTAGTTATTTGAGTTTTAATAATTTATCTTTTTACAGCTTAGACAGTTAAACTGGACAATTTTAAACCATCTAGCACACGATTATTGAGTAACAATAATTTATTTCTTGAGACAATTATGATACAGCAGGAGAATGTACAGCTTTGGACCATCTAGCACATGCTGTTAAAGGATTGGAAGTTGGGAGCACGTCCAACACAACTATGAGACCCTAGTATGTCACTTCCATTAGAAAACTACCATACCCACATCCAAATTAGAAAAATAGCATAACCATTTTCCTTAGAAAGTGCCACTGCATTTAGATAAATATCTTCAAACAACACCCCACGCCAACCCCAAAATGCTAGTGTTAGATACAGCGAAATAGATTTATCTAAGTACATAAGACGGGGAAGAAAGAAACAAAACTACGCTCATGACACCAAAGTGTGAGCGTGCTTGATGATATTGGGGTCAAGATAATGCAAAGGTACACTCTTGAGCTTCAAGATGTTTGTGAAATAGAAATGGGGAGGTGATTTGTGTGAAAGAGTTGAGATGGGAAATCTTCCGAGGTGGATTAGATTCCACAAGCCTGGCCCACCTAATGGTCTTTCTATCAGAGTTCAAAGCTCATGGCCTACTTAATGACATTGGAGAAAAAAGATAAAATGGCTATCATGATAAACTAAACAAGAGGAAAGGGAGAAAGCATTAACATAATAATGGACCTAAACATCAGACCGCCCATTGCTCTGAAAACAGAAATAATCCATTCTAAGTGCACAAATGAACCCGCCACATCCATATGGGTTGTCCGTATGGGTTTAAAGCGAATGGCCAGATGAACAACTGTTACAGAGCAACTGTTTGCCCTTACGGACATCTTCAAAATTCTGAACTCTTCAACCACAGATTTAACTGAGTTAAAAGCTCCAATTTATGGAAGAAACTTGAGTCCCAAAACAAAGGTGTGTGTATACGCTGATAACAAGTCGAAGAACATGAACAAAGTGTGCTGTGTGACCATACAATAGTACTGGAGGCATATGATGTTGCGAGGTGATGTTTCTTGAAGTACTCATACAGAAAGCTTTCGAAAGATGTGAAAGAGAAAGGGGGAATATTAACATAATAATGGAACTAAACATCAGCCAAGCTAACACCCCCCCCCCCCCCCCCCCCCCCCCACCCCCCCACAACACACACACACACACAAAAAAAAAATTTACGTTTCAAAGTAGAATGCCAGATGAACAACTGCACTTTCCCCCTGACAGACATATTCGAATATCTGAAACTCTTCAACAACAAAGCTTGAACTGAGAGTTAAAAGCTCCAAGTTATGGAAGAAACCTGAGTCCAAGACAAAGGGCGTGTTTATGCTGATAACCAATCACCACAAACATGAACAAAATGTGCTGTGTAACTATACCATACTACTGGAGGCATATGATGTTGTGAGGTGACGTTTCTTGCAGTACTTATACACAAAACTCAATAAACATGTGCCTGACAGCTGCCAGTCCTCACCCCGTATACTGTTAGATCAACAATCCTCTAGTGTGAGATCTTATCTAATAATTGAGAAAAAATGTATACACCTTAAGTGTTTTTTGAGCAATGTTCAACTATATACTGTAAAAAGAAAGAAAGAATAAACAAAAAAATGATCTAAACTCTCTCTCAAGTTTTTGGTCATGCACCATCACAAGCATTTTGCTCTATAGAATATCTAAAAAGATCATTATAATCTTCAATATCTCCACCATCTCGCCCACATTATTAAATACATTGGACAATGTTTGTTGTTATCTTATGGCATGAAATACGCCCCAGCAATCTTATTGTACCAATTACCAAATCAGTAGAAGGTTCAAGGGGGGCTCCTGAAACCAAAACTAAAAAAACAAAACTAAAATCAAGATCTAATAGAATCATCTTTCCCATCTCAAACTCCTTATAGTGAAGTACATCCATTTCGGGGAGAGATATACATTGCTTGTAAAGTTAAAAGTATTTTCCATAAACCCACTTCCCAGCTGTGGATCTTCTAAGGCCAGTGATCTAATAAAGAAAAATATTTTTTTTCTCAAATAAGTGCTCACTCCCAGACTCCCCTTATTACCACATGTAGGGAATTACTAGCTTTTCCTAAATTAATATTGCCTATTTGAATAGGAAGAAAGAAACTAAAAGGAAAAGACACTGAAAAGTTAAACAGAACATTTCAAGTATTCAACACAAACACATCCAAGTGGAAGAAGAGGAATTTCCAGATTGCAAACAATTGAAGCCATATTTTGTTTGAACACAATCTACAAAATAGAGCAATGCCGAATCACGAGAAAGTAATTTGCATGGATCTTGTAGATGGAAAGCAAGAAAGATTCCAAACATGACGTGCTCCTAAATGATTTATGATCCATGAAAATCTTGCCAAAATTTTACCAAAACATCTTGTTTTGGAAGTCAGCAGTGTGATGCATACTCCAAATAATTGGATCATCGGTGTTTCTGGGCCTCACATTTCAACAGCTTGAGGAACAACACTTGAAGGATGTTAGATGCAATAATAGATTTGACAATTAATTAATGTCATATACAGTAATATTTATGAATATAAATATTTCAGTATAACCCTGTAAAAGAACGTTAGTTCAATTATACAGCAATTGGAGTGAGGTACGCATGTAGCGAATCTCCTTAAGACAATTACTTCCCCCGCTACAGTGCTAACGGGTTACTGGATGCTGGTCTCCCAAGATACAACACTCCTTCACGGTATTTGGATAGCATTACCAAATCACCATATAGTCGAACCGTAGTTAATTAGTACTTTCACAAGGAATTCAATGTAGTTGGACAAAGACAAATTTCAAAAAGAGTATGTCTTAAATTTGGAGGATTATTCACTGTAGAGAAAGGAGAGAGAGAGAGAGAGAAGAATTAATGTCTTCTGAAGACACAGATTCATACAACGATTCTGTTTCTCAGAATCTGTTGAATTTTTGCACTTCTTTCAGACTAAATCTTTTAACAGATTTTTGCTTCAAAAATCTGTATTCCATAACAGAGGGAGAGAAGGAGAACACTCTGTTTTTTCTGCGTTTAGAATGACTTAAGGAAGCGCTTTTTATAGCGCTCCCGAGAGTCCCGTTGGAGGAAACGGTGCGACGGTTCTGACAACCGTCGCACCCGTTCAGACAGAATCGTTTTTGAATGGTTCTGTGTCCGTTAGAGAAGTAACTGCCCTCTTCTGGAAGCGTGTGTGTATCGGGTTCGGGCGGGTCGGATACCAGTGTGACCCGGTTCTAAAAGAACCGGACCCAAACTATCACACCACACCCACACCCAGACACAGACCCACGCCCAGGCCCGACCACGCCCCGGCCCCGGCCCCGGCGTCGGGCAGGCGACGACGCGCGTGTGGGCATGGTTTCCCCCAATCACGTGCGAAAACTCTGAGTACCCAAAGGGCACCCTTTGCTATTTAAACACTTCAAATGTCCACTCCATATCCAATGTGGGACTAAATATTTTAGCAAACTTTTAGCTATTGAATTAGGCTAACTTTTGACTTGAATATCATTCGAAACCGGAATTGAACATGTGAATATACCACGTTCATCCCTAATGGAAGGAGAACACACTCCAACCATTATCTAGTTGATTCTATCAACGAATCTCGCGTTAATTCAGCTCAAAGATTCACTTTTAATTCTTTGTTTTCCCAACAATCCCCCACAATGAATGAAGATTTAAGAAACTGACACACAAAGAGACTGACTCTATAGTGAAAGATACTTTCGAAAAGACACTGCATCAGGATAGGTGAACTAGGTCTTAAACTTTCCATAGCGAAAACTTTATCGAACTTACTGGCTAATCAGTGAACGAAGTCTTGAACTGTCAGTCATTCGTGTAAGTCAAGTCAACAAGCCTCACACAATAACTTTCTAAAATAACCTTTGGTTCTCAGTTGTATCCATTTTGGCCTGCAACATTCTTAGTTTCAGATAGTATCTTTAGAGAATCAAGCCTCCACAGAGACTCTCAAAGAGCCGACCCAGCTCTCTACTCACATAGGTGATCGTCCTATTAAAAGTAGTCTACTCTACCTCACTTGTTTTAATAACAAGATATAGGCATCATTAAAAGCATTAATCTTATCCTTAATCCACTTGTAGAAAGCACTTGAGTGCACCATAGGAATGAGTTGGAGTCGAGATCCTAAGTGTTTACTCGTAAAGTCAATCATAACTAGTTTTTCCTCTTAAACTTAGTCCGTAAGATTTCCATTAAGCTGACTCGGTAAGGTTATGCTTTTAGACTCATTCCCCTCGATGCGCAGTTTATACGTTTTCCACTTAAACCTTCAGTAAACGGATCTGCTAAATTATCTTTTGACGACACAAGTCAATAGAGATAATTTCATTTGAGAGCAACTGCTTAACGGTATTATGTCTATGACAAATATGTCTAAACTTGTCGTTATATATAAAATTTTGTGCTCTAGATATCGCTGCTTGATTATCATAGTGAATGCATATGGCAGACACTGGCTTCGGCCATAATGGTATATCTTTCAAAAATTGTCAAGCCATTCTGCTGCTTCTCCAGCCTTATCTAAGGCTATAAATTCTGATTCCATTGTGGAACGAGCAATGCAAGTTTGTTTGAAAGATTTCTAAGATACTGCTGTACCTCCAAGAGTAAATACGTATCCGTTGATTGATTTTGATTCCTCCCATCCAATTTGCATCGTTGTATCCTTCATGTACAGGTGGATAATGTCCATATCTCAAGGTATATTCCTAAGTATGTGATGCATAACCTACTACTCGTAGTAGAGCAGTCCAATGATCATCACTAGGGTTACTAGTATATCTACTTAATTTGCTTACAGCGTAAGCAATATCAGGTCTAGTTCAATTCATTAAATACTAATTAGACTTTCGATTATTTGAGAATACTCCAACTGTCGTATTCCAGTTCCTGTATTCTTGCGAAGGTGGATGTGTGGAGAAAAAGATTTGTATTCTCTTTTATTCCATGCTCCTTGAATCTTTCTATCTTATCCACGTAGTGAGATTGAGACAGACCGATTTCATATGGTGTTCTTGTGATTTTAATTCCTAAAATTACATCAGCAACTCCCAAATCTTTCATGTCAAAATTATTGGAATAACATTCTTTTAGTGGACTCAATAACTTCAATATTAGTCCCAAGTATCATCATGTCGTCTACATAAAGACAAACAATGATACATGCATTTCAACTATTTTAGTGTAAAAACACGAATCACATTCATTGATAGTGAATCCATCTTTGATCATGATACTATCGAATTTCTCATACCATTGTTTTGGAGCCAGCTTTAGACCGTATAAAAATTTAACCGATTTACATACTTTATGTTCTTGGCCCTTAACTATAAATCCTTCAGATTGCTTTATATATATTTCTTCATTTAATTCACTATTTAAAAATGCAGTCTGGACATCCATTTGATGGATATCTAAGTTGTGCAATATTGCAATCGCAATTAACATCCGAATGAAAGTTATTCTTGTTATTGGTGAATAAGTATCGAAGTAGTCAAGTCCTTTTGTCAATAACCCTTGGCTAATAACCTAGCCTTGTACTTATCGATAGATTCATCGGGTTTTAATTTTCTTTTGAAAATCCACTTACTCCCAATTGATTTGCTGTCAGGAGGCAAGTTTGTCAATTCCCAAGTATGATTGCTTAGGATGGATTTTATTTCGCTATTTATAACTTCTTTTCACATTTGCGCTTCTAGGGTATACATAACCTCTTTAAATGTTTGAGTCTCGCTTTCAATAGCATTGCTATGAAATCTGGACCAAAAGATTTTGAGATTCTTGATCTCCAACTTCTTCTTGGTTCAACTTCCGCATTAACAATTGGTTCATTGAAGCTTTCGTCCCTGAACGCCATCTCGTGTGTTCTTTTCCCAGAAGTCTTATCTTCTTCCCGTTTCTATAGAAAGAGGTCTTCAAAGAATACAACATCTCTAGATTTGATAATCATGTTTACATGAATATCTGATATTTCTAATTTATGTACTAGAAATCTATAGGCACTGCTATTCAAGACATAACCTAAGAAAATGTAGTCCATTATTCTTGCTCCCAACTTAGTCTTTTTAGACAGTGGTGCTAGTACCTTTGCAAGGCACCCCCACATTTTGAGGTAACGGTAGGAAGGTGCCCTACCTTATCATAGCTCAAATGGTATAAGACCAAGTTTCTTGCGGGGTACTCTATTTAGAATATAATTTGCAGTTAACAGAGTTTTTCCCCTTAAGTTTTGTGAAGCTCCATAACTTACGAGCATGAAATTGATTATCTCCTTCAAAGTTCTGTTCTTTCATTCAGCAATCCCATTTTATTGAGTATATGGTGCTATAATTTGATGGATTTTACCAAATTTAGCACATAACTCACTAAATTCATTTGATTCATATTCTCCGCCTCGATCGGATTTTAAAATCTTTATATTATTGTTGAGTTGATTCTCAACTTCGGCTTTATATGTTATAAACATAATCATTACCTCATTCTTACTGTTTAGAAGATACACATAACAGTATCTTGTACAGTCATCAATAAAAGTAATAAATACTTTTTTCCACCTCTTCTTGGTGCAAATTTCAAGTCACACAAGTCGCTATAAATTAACCCTAAAGGTTCTGTATTTCGATCAATTGAGTTGAAATGAATTTTTCACGAACTTGGCCTCAACACAAATCTTACTTGCGAATTTCTTTCAAGTTGAGCTTAGGAATATATCCTAGATTAGACAAGTTTTGCAAGGACTTGTAATTTACATGTCGTAATCTAGCATGTCATAAAATAGGAGACACAAGCAAATAAACAGAAGTTTTTCCTTTATTGATGACCTTAGGATACAGATACACGGATTTTTGTCCACAACTGCAACATCGGCCTTAAATAAGCCTCAACAAGATAACCCTTACCACATACACTCCACCCTTAGTAAGTACAAATTTATCTGATTTGAAAACCATTCTAAAACCTTTCTTACTAAGGACTGATCCAGAGATCAGGTTCTTGCGAATATCTAAAACATGTAGCACATCGTTTAAAGTGAGCTCCTTCCCAGATGTCCACTTCAGGATGACCTTTCCCTTTCCCTCAACCTTGGAGAGGACTGAGTTGCCGATGAAGAGTTGCTCATCATGCTCTAGTTTTTGATATTCAAAAAATAATATTTTCTCAAAGCAGATGTGCCGACTAGCCCCAGTATCTACCCACCAATCCTTATTGTTGATTGTCAGATTCACTTCTGACACACAACTGATAGGCTTGGCGACGCATGATCAATCAAGTTTGCTTGTGGATGATCCTTCTTGTTCTTTTTGGGATGACTATGACATTCATTCGCCTTGTGTCCCTCTTTATTGAAGATATAACAAGTTCCCTTGAAGCGCTTGTCTTTGCCTTCTTGGTTCTTGCCTTTGTACCCTTGGGCAGTCTTCTCCCGCTTCAAGCCTTTGGAAGTAGACGCTTTCCCCTTTGAGTCTTCGATCACATTGGCCTTGACTTCATAGGAGTTCTTGTTGCTCCTCTTTTCTCGGACTTTCGGTTGTCCTCCTCAATCTGAAGCCTTACAATGAAATCTTCCAACTTCAACTCCTTACGCTTGTGCTTTAGCTAGTTCTTGAAATCTCTCTACGCGAGTAGGAGTTTCTCCACGATAGTAGCAACCTAAAAAGCTTCAGGTAGAATCATACCTTCAGCCTCTATTTCATGCAAGATAAGTTGAAATTATTGCACCTGACTGATAACAGTTTTGTTGTCCACCATCTTGTACTCCAGAAATCGTCCCACGACGAACTTCTTAGTATCGGCATCATCAGTCTTGTACTTCTTATCAAGACTTACCCATAACTTTTTTGCCATTTGAATAGGATTGTAAACATTATACAGAGAGTTATCCAGTCCATTTAAGATATAGTTCCGGCACAGGAAGCACCTTGTGTCCATGCATCAACTGCAAGAACAGAGTCCCGATCAGTTCCGAGTTCTGGTAGATCCTCTTGTAGGAATTTGGCCAAATACAGAGTGGTCAAGTAGAAGAACATCTTATGATGCCACCTTTTGAATTCAGTGCCATCGAATTTTCCTGGCTTTTCCGATCTCGGGTTAGGAAGTGGAGCATGCACCAGTGTTTGAATTTGCATGTTTGATGTCTTACTTATACTATCTTGATTAGTCTCAAACATCTTCTGCAATTTCAAGCAGAATAAAGTAAGCAACTTCAAGAATCGTAATTGTCTTAAGAATGTTAGATGCAATAATAGATCTGACAACTAATCAATATCATATACAGTAATATTTATGAACATAAATATTTTAGTATAACCCTGTAACAAGAACGTTAGTTCAATTATACATCAATTAGAGTGAGGTACGCATGTAGCGAATCTCCTTAAGACAATTACGTCTCCCGTTACGGTACTAACGCGTTACTGGATGCTGGTCTCCCAAGATACAACACTCATGCACAGTATTTGGATAGCACTACCAAATCACCGTACAGTCGAACCGTAGTTAATTAGTACTTTCATAAGGAATTCAATGCAGTTGGATGAAAACAAATTTTAGGGAGAGTATTTGTCTTAAATTTGGAGGATTATTCACTGTAAGAAAGGAGGGAGAGAAGAATTTATGTCTTCATAAGACACAGATTCATACAACAATTTTGTTTCTCAGAATCTGTTGAATTTTCTGCACTTCTTTCAGACTGAATCTTTTAACAGATTTTTGCTTCAAAAATCTGAATTTTGTAACAGAGGAGAGGAGGAGAAGACTCTGTTTTTTTTGTGTTTAGAATGACTGAGGGGAGCGCTTTTTATAGCGCTCCAGAGAGTCCCGTTGGAGGAAACGGTGCGACGGTTCTGACAACCATCGCATCCGTTATTCAGACAGAACCATTTTTGAACGGTTTTGTGTCTGTTGGAGAAGTAACCGCCCGCTTCTGAAAGCAGGTGTGTATCGGGTTCGGGCAGGTCGGATACCAGTGTGACCCAGTTCAAAAAGAACCAGACCCAAACTACCACACCCACACCTGGACCCACGCCCGGGCCTCGGCGTCAGGCCGGGCGGGCGATGGCGGCTGTGGTGCACGCGTGTGGGCATGGTTTCCCCCCAATCGCGCGCGAAAACTCCAAGTACCCAAAGAGCACTCTTTGTTCTCATTTTCCTCTATTTAAACACCCCAAATGTCCACTCCATATCCAATATAGAACTAAATGTTTTAGCAACCTTTTAGTCCCCTTCAGCTATTGAATTAGGCTAACTTTAGACTTGAATATCTCATTCATTCGAAAACAGAATTGAACATGTGAATATACCACATTCATCCCCAATGAAAGAACACACTCCAACCATTATCCAGTTGATTCTATCAACAGATCTCACCTTAATTCAGCTCAAAGATTCACTTTTAATTCTTTGTTTTCCAACAAAGGATACTTGGAATAATTTGGAGTGCTAAATTTGGATATTCCCTTGAGTCACAGTTCTAATGCACCCTCTACATAGTATAGTACCAACTTCATACAAATAAGGCAGGCAAGTCACTCGAGACATGAAAATCCAAAATCCTATCAACAAGTGACTTACCTTCAGGTATGTATTTATGTTGTTTCAGCTAAATACGTGTTGCATTGATTCACTATCAACAGGATGCATTGATGTACATTTGATGCTTATGCATATGTTATGGCCGAAACATTTGAGAATAATGAATCAACAAGATAAGTAGATAACTTAGTTAAAAAACCACTCTCTTCTTCCGATTAAGGATCAAAATTCAAGTATCATCTTTTAAGCTCAAGTAAACCTTTCTCCACTAATGAACACAAGGGGAAAAACACACCAAAAAACTCAATTTAAAGAACTATATATAAAAAGGAACAAAAAATTCTTAAGAGGCAAAAAAAAAACTTTTGTAATATGACATTCACGTAATTTGTCAGTAATTTCTAGCCAGAGATAAATTAGAAAATTAAGGCTCAAATTTTTAAGGTGACCTAAAAATGTCTATATCATCAGCTCATCAATCCCCAAGAAACCATCTTAGATAGCTCAGATAAATAATATCACCAGCTGCTACAATTTGTTCACATAGCAACAAGTAGCCCTCGAGTTGTTTATTCTAGAACCGTCTTGAGTGTCACCTCTCATAATGTCCATTAGAAAAGCTCAAAAGATTGGATGCATTTAAAATTTAACAGATACCAATTATCTAGGCCAGATTCCTTCAAGAAACAACAAAAGAAAATGAGCAGTGACATAACTAAATGAGAATTTTCACATGAATGTTTGGTATAAAAAAAGATATATAATAAGATACTAAATATGTTGACAAACATACTTTAACAAAAGCTCTTTGCAAAGGAATCACACAAAGCCTCTTGTTCTTTAAATGATAAATGGCGCTAGGTTCCCTAAGGGCATCTAATCAAAATTGACCGAGCGAAGCGAGGAAGGTTTTCTCCCATGACTCCTATAGAAAAAATGTCCGTCCGTTCGTCTGTCCATCCGTCATCTCTTTTTTTCTTTCACAGAGAGAGCGCGCGCGAGAGAGAGAGAGAGCGCGCACGAGAGAGCACACGCTTTAGTCTCCTCCTCCCTCGGGTATAATTTCTCAATTCGAGAACATTGATCAAGATCTCCTCTCTGCTCTATGATCAAATTCGAGTCAATTCGCTGACAAGAGATCAGGGGAGCTGGATTCTAATGACGACGGCGAGAGCTCCGACCAACATCGTCGTCATCAAGTACTGGGGAAGCGCGATGAAACCCTAGCTCTCCCGATCAATGACAAAATTAACGTCACTCTTGATCCGGATCATCTCTCGGCGACCACGACCATTGTCGTTAGCCCTAGCTTCAGAGCAATTGCATGTGGTTGAATAGAAAAGTTGAATTTTTATTGGTTTTGGTTGGTTCTTTGGATTTTTTTCTTGTTATTTTTTGAGCTGTTTTTTGGGAGAATGCAGGAGATTTCTTTGAGTGGATGGAGGTCCCAGACTTGTTTGAGAGAGATTAGGAGTAGGGCTGAAGATTTTGAGGATGACAAAAAAGGGTTAAGATTAGGAAGGAAAATTGTACCTTCACACTGCATCGTGTAATAATTTTCCAATTTTCCAACAGTTGCAGGATTGGCCTTGTCTATTGCGGGCTTCGCTTGCCTTGGTGAGGAAAAAGATTGAACTTTACTTCTTTTTTAGCTCTTATGGAGTGAATGAACTGTGATTTTGATAATTTAGTTAGTATTTGTATTACCATTATTTTTGCATTAGTCTTAACTGAATGTTTATTGTACATTAATTTCTTTCAAGAAAATTAATGGTATTGGGCTGGTGAAATACCCTTATTCTAAGTTTTTAGGTTTTGCGAGCCACATTAGAGTTATATATGTAGATATTAACCACCATGGCACTTATACTTTGTGAACATTGACATAAAAATTGTATATAAAATAATAATTGGGTAATCTTGGCTCAAAACAGGTAGAAGTATCATAACCATACCTGACCCGTTGAATAGTTGGGTTAATCAGATTGAGTTTATCTACTGGAGCTGTCACTCTCTATAGTTGAAGCTACTGCTGAAGTTACTTCCTAGTGGACATTGTTATGTTTATATAGTAACTGACACTTGATTACGCTAATATTAAAAAAATAGTGTTGTCTATGAGCTATTTAAATACATAATTGTTGTTCACTATTGGTTATGTAACTACACAGTAATTTAATTGGATAACTTACGTTTCCTTGTAGTTAATTTTAGCTTCATGAAAATATTGTTTATGACAAGCTTCTTACCAAAAATTTATACTAGAAGCTTGCAATGTTTATCAGCAATGATAGTCCATTTCCTTTGAAAGCTTGCTAAGATCTGTTGCCAGTAGCATACCTTGAAAATTTTTATTCCAATTACTGTTGTTCTGGGGCCTTTTTATTTATAACTAACTTATGTTTTTTTTGTGTTATTTTGGATTAGGGCATATTTCGCTAGCAACCTTTTGAATGTGATTACTGAACTTTTGGATCACAAGAAGCAAGACACTGTGCGAATACTTGGATGCGAGATTTTGACAAGGTTCATCTATAGCTAGGTGAGTTTTAGGGTAGACCAAGTTTGCTAATTTAGAATAGTACCTTGTCAGCTTTGAATGTTTGTATTTGCATGAAAATATATATTTCTTTGTTTTCCTGCAAGTTCATCTAGATTCTTGGGGGAAGAGCGACATGAATTCTTGTACACTCAAATACATTATTTTGAAAGTTTCTCTCCTAATTCTTTGTTTGTTTATAAAGAGGCAGACATCTCATATGCACACAACATTGAGCATTTGGCTCAAAAAGTATGTAAGTTGGCTTGTAAGAATAGGGAGAAACACAAAAGGCTTCTAAGTGCTGCAAGCTTGCAATGTTTATCAGCAACGGTAGTTCATTTCCTTTGAAAGCTTATTAAGATCTGTTGCTAGTAGCATACCTTGGAAATTTTTATTCCAATTATTGTTGTTCTGTGGTCTTTTATATTTATATTGATTTTTAGGGTTTCAAATATATTTTGAATACTTAGATTTTATATATTTCTTCCTTGTAGGTTTGGTTTATGACAGAATATCTACATCTTCACTGATTTTCTCCCGTGACTCCTATAATAAAATTGTCTGTCTTCAACTTTTCCCGTCAGAGGGGGGAGAGAAAAACCCTAAAATTCGATCCCGTCGGCTGATTTTCCCGCCAATCTCGGTCGGTTCCCACCGCTTAGCGGTATACTAGTATAATAAAAATTTCAAGCATAAAAAACAAAGCTAAAGAGCAAGTAATCTTAATCTCTAGTTAAGGAATCCAAAACATAACTTTTCATAATAAAAATAATAATAATAACAGAACAGAGAGTAATCACATAGAAAATTAGTCTACTTACAATCTTCAAATCCATCAGCCCATCAAAAGGCTGATAGGTCGCCAATCCGCTGATACTCAAGCCCCCGTTCTTATCGTCCATCATCGACCTCCTCAATTCCGATCCAGCCAGTCTCGTATCAGATCCAGCGACAGCTGCTCTAAAGCCAACAGCAAACCCTAAAAATCTCCACAAAATAATTCCTAAAATAGTTGCATCAAACGTTTAAGAAGCCTAGCTACCTGGTTCTCTGCAACCCCAAGCTGAATAACCCCATGGGGATTCGAGACTGCGTCATAGGGATCCTCAGCGCAGCGCTTCATCCCAGCATAGTGAGGGGAATCTGCGGAGTTGGCGACGGAGGCGGCACATGAGGAGATGGGGGCGGGGACAAGGGAGCCACGTGGGGAGAGGTGGGACCGGGACTGAGTTCGAGGGATGGCGGCGGCGTGGTCGGAGAGGCTGTCGCCGGAGGAGGAGGAGGAGGAGGGAGAGGAGCGGTTGCGGGCCTTGAGGTACAGCTGGAAGAAGTAGAAGAGGGCGCAGGGGATGAGAGAGCCCAGGACGAGGCCGCCGCGGCCCTGGACCACGCCCTGCAGCGGCACGATGATGCGCATCCCTGTGCCGCTACCGCTACCGCCGCCGCCGCGGGATTTTTCGGGTGGGTGTTCCCTGTCGTCGGTGCCGGCCGATCTGCGACGATATGGGTTTCGTGTCATTTGCTCATAGTCGCTCACTCTCTCTCTCTCTCTCTCAGTGAGTCTTCTCTCTGTTTTGTTGGGGTTTGGTGAGAGGTAGGTTTTGTTATGATTTTCTTTGAATTTTCAGGAGTATTCGTGTTTTTTTTTTTTTTTTTTTTTTACTGGAAAGCTCGCGCTTTCTTTGGTTATGGTTGGACGAAAATAGCCTTGTGAAAAAAGACTTAGGATGCCAATAATATATTTTACGGGTAAATTGTACAAAAAGCACCCAAGTTTGGCTGAGTTGCAGAAACAATATCCTGATCACGAGACAAGCATTTGCATTTTTACCTTCATTATTGTTTTTCTTTTCCCATGAAGAAAACATGGCTTGTTATTATTATCATTGTTATGTATACAATAAATAAACATTTATTCTCAATCTTCTCTTCTATCCTTCGCTTATTCACTCTCTCACTCCCATCAATCAAAAATTCAAAATAGTATGTGAAATTTTATATAAAAACCTTATATTATAAGATACAAATTTTTTATTCTACACACAGTCACTAATATCTAGTTTTACAAAACCTTGCGGAGATTGTTGCAAATTTCAAATTTAAAAATGAGATTACAATGTTTATTTTAAATTAATATTATCACCCTGATCCTTATTAATAATCAAATTTGAAATTCTTTTGTAACCCTCCAAATCCTAATCTTTGTCATAATCATCACTAATTAATAATCACTTGCCAATATTCATTTTTCAACCCTGGAATCCTAATCCTCACCCTCGTCACCACTAGTTGATAATCAAACACCGGAATTCTACGGTGAATTATACTGTTTGTACTCGTATTTTAGCTTATGCGCTAACATACCCAACACCTTAAGCAAATGAGATTCATATCACCTCGATATTAGTAATATTGAAGAGGGATACATCTATTTTAGTGTTGTATTTGCTAGCGGATAAAGTCTATATGGTTAAGAAAATTATTTTCTTCTTCAACAATTGTTCATATGTAATGGGTAATTGGGTCGAATGAGTGTTTACTCAATTATTTATCTGAGCTTAAAATTTTGTTTAAACTTGGTTCATTGAGGTTGTCAAACGAGCCCAGGCGAGGCTTTAACAAGCCAAACCTCGAGTTTTCGGGCTTATTTATTATTTTTTAAAAAATAATAAAAATTAATTTTACAATTATATGCAAAATGATATAAAACATTAAATTTTTAAGAAGTAAATCGTGGGTACTTAAGAACACATAATATCATTCTGAATAGTAAACATGAGAATAATGCTAATATATTAGTTTTTTTTCTCACTCTAACAATAAGAGATAGACTTGTATCCTTTCAAAAGGATTTGATCCCGGATCCTTCCCACTCAAATTCACCCTCCAACATTCGAATACAATATCCACTCCGTTGAAGTTGATCTATACTATTTCAAGTATCTATAAACCAAAATCAAGTGTTTTAAATACTTTTTGCCCATCCATCAAGTAGGAGAAAAACGGACGGCCTAAATAGTGAGTTGGTTAGTTTAACGGTGTAGAAACATTTGAAATCTAACAAAAATTAGTTTATAGGGGTTTTTAAATGTTTAGATCATAATGAAATGGCCGGATCGAGAATTTGTATGTCTAAAGACATAGATCTAACCAACTCACTACTTTCGGCCGTCCATTTTGCGTCGCTTGATGGATGGGCAAAAAGTATTTAAAACACTTGATTTTTGGTTTATAAATACTTGAAATAGTATAGATCAACTTCACGGAGTGGATCTTGTATTCGAATGTTGGAGGGTTGATTTTGAGTGGGAAGGATCCGGGATCAAATCCTTTTGAAAGGATACAAGTCTATCTCCTAACAATAATTACAACAATTTTGACTCCAGTAAAGCAATTTTTATTTTATTAATGAGCATACATGCAATTAAAATTTTGTATTTAACATGTCAAATAATTTATAAACGAGATGGAGAATAATTTCTAAAGAAGGGGAAGGAGGAGGAAAATAACAAGAAGGGAAACAAGAAGACTTACTTTTGCCATAATATAAAGAGATAGACTAGGATCTTTGGTAAGGATCCGGGTTTGAATCTTTCACTCAAATATAAATCACGACATTTAAACGGAAGACATTCCGTTGAAGTTGATCTATATTATTTAAAATAGATATAAACTAAAAATCAAATGTTTTAAATTTTTTTGCCCATGCATCAATAAGGGGTGGAGTGTATTTAAAATCTAACAAAAATTGGTATGTTAGGGTTTTAAGTGTTTAAATCACGATGAAATAG